>NJDD01001191.1:65949-83878 GCA_002245505.1 Calephelis nemesis | reverse complement strand
TAGGTGGACGCTGTGGTATTAGGCCCAATCTATAAATATACAGGCACGCTGTCATAATGTCAAGGAATACTAGCTAGTTGGTGTTCTTTACATAGACCACTGCTACTTTACAATTTTGGTACATAAAATTCCTCTAGTTGGCGATGGGGTTGTAACATCCCTAATGTTATAAAAATTCGTCCAAGTTTCTGGTTACATTCAAGCTCACCTTAAGAGATGAATTAATAAGGAAATGAATAATATTATGATAATAATAGTGTATAGAGCGGTGATCCGTTACTTTAACTCGACGACGGTAGCGCTACCTCCTTAAGTACACTCGCGTAGACACTCTACAGTATTAATATTGAAATAAAAAGAGTGAAATTTACTTAATAAAAAAAGAGTGAACTAATTGTGAACATTGTGATAAAGTTGAAGATGTGCAAGAGCTTAAGTTAAACCAAAAAAATGTAGGTATAGTACAGAATATTTTGTAAAGTCCAAACACCAGATTGGCAAAAAAATGTGAGCTAGAAAACCAGTGTCATTTAGATAGAGTATATCATTTTTTTGTAATTATTAATGTAATATGCGGGACAAAAGTATGATGTTGTGCAATGGGTGTGACATGTCTCTGAACAAAACCCCTTTAAAATATTAGAATAAAAAAAAGAGTGAAATTAAAAAAGCGACAAATGGAAAATGGAGGTTCAGGACGTCTTTTTTATAGTTTTAAATATGTAGTTCATTCACGATTTTGAACTGCTTTTTTTTGGTTCGGTTAGTGAGTACTTAGTAGTTATGATCACATAAACACGAAAAATTAGTGTTTTACATAATCGTTATTACTTTGTAATGCCCGAAAAGAAAAAAAGCGTTTTTTTTTTATTTAAAATATTCAATTGAATATATAAAATTATCTGTACCGAATGTCCCATTACCGTTTGTCGTACTTTTTAAATTTCTAAGTTTATGATATTGGAAAGCAAACAAACAGGCGGATTTCCTGATGGTAAGAAACTCACGTCGCTTAGATACAGCGAAGGTGGTAATGCTGGACAAGTTGAAGCCGGGATGTTAGACCACGAGCAAAAGTAAGTTTACCAGCTATCTTATCCTCGGAACCGGAACACATCCTCGAAACACACTGACGTTATGGCGACAGGAATAGGTAAAGCGGTGGTACCAATCTGGACGAGTCGCTGCAAAACTCTACCATCTGATCAGATATCAAGTTGTTTATGTTGGTATGCTTATGTTCGCCTATAACGAGCTGCCTGGCAGAAAGGCAAATGGTAGTTTCTAGAAAGGAGCCTGGACCAACACGGCGACTAAATCACTACATAGTACATACATACATCACATAAAACAAAGTCGCTTCCTCTGTCCCTATGTCCATTTGTATGCTTAAATCTTAAAAACTACGCAACGGATTTTGATGCGGTTTTTTTAAATAAACAAAGTCATTAAAGAAGAAGGTTTATATGAATATTTCATAAACGTGCGAAGCCAGGGCAGGCCGCTAGTCATAATATAAATCTTTCCATACTTTAATGTTGTATGCTTTAAAGAAATCTTTAATTAACATTTAACTGTTTACTACGCGACTGTACATCTAATATGTAAATGTTCGTAGAGAAATATACACAGGGTGATTGAACATGCATCATGGCAAACAGGATTATTATAAGGAAATCAATGACTCAGTTTTCCTGTTACACTGTTTACAGACTGACCGTAATTACTTAGAAATACCACTACACACCTTCACACGCAGACGTGTATCTTCAAGCCAAGTCTCCTGTGCAGTAGACAGAGAGTATCAACTGCCAAGTACCAAGTATTCATATTTTTAAACAAAGAAACACTTGTACTCTTTTATGTATCACTTATAATATATTATTTTGTAAATAGCCTGCCGGTTTCGGTTATACAGCTCATCAGGGCTAAAACTTAAACTACTAAACAATATTTTTGATTTGTAAATATAAATTCATTTATAATGGGTTAAAGTCACAAAAAACTTTAAAACGTTATACAACGGAGTTGCCAGCTACAGATTCTTTCACCACTAAATGGTGGAACATGAGAACTTGGCATTCCGGTAAAAGGGAGTCTACGTTTGTTAAACATCTGAGGGACGAAGGTCATATATTCAAGCCAAAAAAAATTTTTTCGGCCCTACATTACTGTAATAAAGAGAGGAGGCTAAATGCTTTAGGAGCATTAGAAATAATAAAAAAAAAAACAAAATTATTAAATGATCAGATGGAATTTAATTCATCCCCCTTTTGAATATTTTCTAGTAATTTAATCTAATAATATAAGTAACGTAATTTTTGTTATAATTCATTTTATTTATTTAATTATTGTGGTGACTGCTTACTGCTTATTTTATGTTGACATACCTTTTACCGTTTATTTTAATTTATTTTAGTGTTGGTTATCTTTTTCTTAATATAATAAGATTTGAGCATAACTTATTAAGTTTTACATATGTACAAAATAGTAAATTTAATTTAGTAATTAATTAATTAGTGAATGCAATTGACATGTTTTTTAATATTTTATTAAATGCTACTTTTTCACCATTTAGTGGTAAAAGAATCTATAGCTGGCAACTCCGTTGTATAACTTATTAAAGTTCTTTGTAATACCCATTATGAATGAATTTATATTTACAAATCAAAAATATTGTTCAGTAAAAGTTTTAGCCCTGATGATGCTGTATAAGCAATACCGGTAGGCTATTTACAAAGTAATATATTATAAGTGATACGTAAAACAGTACAAGTGTTTCTTTGTTTAAAAATATGAACATTTGGTAGTTTTACCAAGCGCCGACGATGAAAAATATCAAATATAAGTACCTACCAAGTACGTGTTTTAGTATCAATTAATTCTTTACTCTTTATTTTACAAGAGTAGGCAAACAAGCAAGTGGGTCACCTGACGGAAAGAGATCACCTCCGCCCACGGACATCCGCAATACCAGGAGTATCATATATGCGTTGCCGACCTTTAAGGAATGAATACGCTTTTTTCTTGAAGGTCCCTAAGTCATAACTGTTTGGGAATACCGCCCTCGGTAACTGATTCCACAAAGGTGTTGTGTGAGGTAAAAAATGTCTTCGGAATCGCACAGTTGTAAATCGCTACGTATCAAGATAATGGGAATGATACTTTAAACTCTGTCGCGATGTCCGAAGGTGGAAATCTGCGGCTGGAATTAAACCAAACAACTCCTCAGAACATTCCTCATAAAAGATGCGGTAGAAAACACTGAGAGACCCAACATTTCTACTCAGAGCCAAATTGCCCGGTCATCGACAATTCGAATGGCTCTACGTTGAATGCGGTCAAACGGAAGGAGCTGGTACTGTGGAGGCCCTGCCCAGAGTTGGGTACTGTACTCCATATGAGGCCGAATTTGCACTTTGCATAGTTGTAAGCGATAGGTCGGATTCCACATATAATAGATGTAACACAAGTAAATAGTTTACTAGGTGGTAGAGTCCTGCAACGACTCGCCCGGACATACAGGCACCACCGCCTTACCTATTCCTTCCGCAAAATGACAATGCTCGTTATTGACGTGTTTCGGTTGGAGCGTAGGGTAGCCGGTTTACTTACTTACGCAGGAGGCTGACCATCCTAGCCTCAGGTTGACAACGCACCATTAGGTACCACATTTGATGTCTATAGGCGACGGCATTTCTTACCATCAGGAAATCAGTCTGCTTGTTGTCTCCCTATAACATAAAAAAAAACAAGTGAATATGAACAAATACAAAAAGCTTATTTTTAAATCTGAACTCTCGCAGATCCAAGTTTTGAGAGTATTAGATCATCATCACCTATGGACACTGCAGGTGTTACTGGTACGTTGCTAACCCATGACCGTGGTTTAAGGATTAATGAGCAAGTTAACTGGCTTTCCTCCAACGTGGAACAGGATAATGGTGAGTACGAATATTACTGATTGTAGTGGTTCTAATCCAGACGAAATACTGCATAGCACTCAACACTCAAGCGATAGTTGGGTGTGTCAGAAAAAGCATGAGAGTAGGATAAATGTGGTCGAAATGAGATTGCTACGGAAAATCTGTATTGTAATGCTCGCTTCCGCATTCGTAACAGTGAGATTAGGGAAAGAGTGGGATTGAATAAATGTTGGTGTTAAAATAAGAAAGGCGGGCATACAAGATAAAAAAGGGTATACAAGACATTTTTACACACAAATATTCTACAAAATATAAAAAAATAATTCAATTCGTTTCAGAATAGCAATTTTCAACCTAGTATTAGGTAGGTATACTTGTTGCCTAATTTCAAGGCAAGCTTAGGGAGGAAGGAAGAATTGCCATTACCAATCTAAATATTAAAATAACAAATGTCAGATTAACTAAATAATTATGATTAAGAAACTTCAATGTATCAAAAAAAGTATTTTCACATCCATATCCTCCAAGAGGTAAGCAGAGACACAATCAGGGTACCCACGACTTGCCGAAAACACTAAGTCACACAATGTGATAGGTGACAAGCCTATCGCCAACCGGGCACATATCCAATCTCAGGCAAATTTGTTTTTTAATCAGAAAATTAAAAAAATCACATTTTTGTTATCTCACCTCGGGGATCATACCCGGGACCTCGTGAACTCAAGCTCGTGAACTCGTGACAACTAGACAACCGAGGCGCTAAGGCTAGATCAATTTTTCAATTAAAAATATTTAATTAGACGAAAACTAGAGGCATCTGTGTCCACTACTTAAAGTGCTTGGCTCTGAGCTTCTTTCACTTGTCAAGTTATTCAGAATTGATTATTAACTATTCATTTAGATGATTTTGATGTGTAAAAACCGATAATAATTAAAAAAAGATACACTTATCTAATAAAAATGAAACAGCATTTTTTGTTTTTTTAGAATTTATTGCAACATGCACAGGTAGCGCCATCTATCGAAGGGTGCTAAATACAATTTGGTATGAGGTTATTTCTAAAATAATCTAACGTTCTCTTACAGTCTGTAAAGCACTATTTATAGGTGAAATATTATATAAGTTGATTAAGTTTCTATAAAAAATCTGTTATTTTTTGTTTACAAATATTTAACTTATGTTTTACCAATTTTTTGCTTTTTAAGATGCAAAAGTTTTAAAATTTTAGGTATATACGAGCCATTTTAAGAATAGTAGTTGGTTTCGTCTCTGAACAAAAACTAAGGTGAGAGAGGTAGGTACTTCTAAGATGCTAATTATTATTTTCAAAAAAACAGTTAAATTTAATTTAATAATAACGCATTTGCTAAACAATTTCGCTTATTATAGCATCGTCAGGCCAATACATAATTAAATTTTAGTTAAATTACTGTTGGGCTTTTGCTGCGCTAAGTACCTATCTAGATACAAATTAAAAACCAAAAATTTCGGATTCCAATTTAAATTTATAACATAGTTAGACACACAATAAGAAACTTGAAAGCTATGTCCATTCAAATAAGAAAAAAAAAATTTAATTTTATCTTATTAGAGCTAGCAGATATGAAATATTAGCGACATCTATTAATGTAAAGCTTAAACTATGTATATCAAAATAATCGGTTTATGCATTTCTTTTTTCCCAATGATAAACTGTTATGATAGCTTGACATGTATAAAGAACTATTATTTTATAAAGTATCAATTTTATTACATTAACAAACCAAATCTTGTTGACGTGGTGCCATCTAGCGGAGAGTAGCTAAATCGTAATTAGCCAAACTGAGAGATGATAAAACAGCACTCCGAATGCTTCGGGATCTTAAAAATGGCTAAATTTTAAACTTGTGAAATCTATTCAACTTTGTGTTTTCTTTGAATTCGTGAGTTTGAAAACTTTTTGTTTCTTTTTTAAAGTTCACGTTACAAATAAACTATATTATGAATACACATTAGTTAATCATCATGATTCATTGTGCTATTCGTTGTTAGAATTAAAAATGATTTTGTAAAAAAAATGTGATGTATGCTTAGAAAAAAATTGTAGGTTTTATGTTTAAATTACAAAATTGTTTTACAAACTACAATTTTTTTGTGTTTAAACTACATTTTTTTTAATTACAATTGTTTTACAAAACGATGGTCTAAAATCAGGTAAAAATTAACGGTTAGTTAATTAACAAAGTAGAAAAGATTTAAAGATTTTTTTTAGATTATAGGTAGGTACTTATTCTCTGAATAAATAAGCAGATATTTTTAATTTAAGACTTATGATTCCTATATTGTAAATACTTTTTTAAGAATGAACATTAACAGTTATCGCAAAATAAACATACATTAATTTGTAAATTACAAAAAAATTGGATTTTAAGCCATCGACGGAAAAAGAGGGGTGTGTTTGACGAGTTTGTATGTGTCTCTTTGGCTTTTTATATTTTGAACTGATAGACTGGTGTCGTTTATATTTTTGCTTTAAAGCAGACGTGTTCGAGATAGGCCTGAGCTGCATTACATATAGGTTTTGTAGGGGGATTGTTATTATTTTTTAATTGCTATTTTAGATATATCTTTTATGTTAGAGGTTAGCCAAGCGGTTGCCTCATACTATCATGCTTACACGACTCTCCTGATGGTATGAGACAATTATGGCCTACATACACCATAGATGTTATAGGTGCGTCGCTTTCCTGATGCTTTGGAAAGCTTATTGTGCAAGTCTACCAACTACCCTACCTGACAGAGTTATTTTGTCGGTAGAAATAGATAAGGAGGTGGACCTTACCGGAGCAAATTATCGCTCAGCACTTACCAGTGGTCTTATTGGTAAACATTATAGTTTGATATGTGCTCGCCTCTTACCAGCTGCCTGGCAGAGGCAGTTGGTCTATTCTTCTTAGCTGACTCAGACGAACACGAAAAAATTAAATGGGTTTTTTGTTGTCGTTAATGTAAGTTTAAATGATTGTTGTGGTTCTAAACGTTTAACATTCTTTGAAAATATTATTGCAAACTAGCTTCCGCCCGCGACTCCGTCCGCGCGGATGTCGGTCTAAAACTGTAAAATGAAGATTTTTTTTCTGCGTATTTTTCCAGGATAAAAAGTATCCTATTTTATGCCCAGGCTAATAAGGTATAATTATACCACGTTATTAGTTTTCACGTGATGCCTGAACATACAGACAGACAGACAATTTTTTTTTAAATTACACAATATGTAATTAAAAAAAAATTACTAAACCCAAATATTATTTGGGTTTAGTATCGATCCAGTAACAGCCCCTGCTATTTATTTTTCAGTATTTTCAATGTACAAAATTGACCCTTCTACAGATTTATTATATGTATAAATAAGCAACTGTTATAAAAGTACCTTTATTTTTTAGAATGAAACTGAAAATAATATTTTATTTATAATTTATTCGATATTAATACCACTGACTTTGATAATTTTAGAACCTTTTATTAATTTTCTATGAATATCGGCAGTTTCATATAAAATATACCTACATGATTTAAACCTATGAGGTCTTAGGACTTGTTTGAATACGAATACGTACTTAATATGAATACGTTTCTACTTCTCTGCTATTTTTAGACATCTCCTATGATGGCTATCTAATTTAACAAAAGAAGGAGTAGATAGTATGTATCAGTACGTATCAATTACTACCTTCTTTTTTAATTTTCGTGTATCTGTTATAACTTCTGTTGACATTCCAGATAAATTAACTGATAAGAAAAAAAAATCTTTTCTTTTTTGACTTTAATTTATATACAGTTATTAAATTATAAGGGATACAAGAGAACAAAACTAAACTGTGTTGGAATCCTAATTTTAGTTGCATACCTTAATTTTTTTGTAACATACATCTAGTCAATACCAAATTTATAGTCTTCATCAGCTTGTAAAAGTCATTCAAGAAATTATAATGTAAATTCACAAGAATGTGTATTTCGATCAGCACACTCACACATACGCGCACACACACAACACACACACACACACACACACACACACACACACACACAATGTCATATTTATTAATATTTCTATGTGAATATGACGATACGATTTTTTTTTCTAATTGCGATTTTTCTTTTCGTAATAAATTTTATGGGTTTCTAAAACTAAATTTCGGGTACACTAATCGTCTTATTAATAAACGTGGACTAACGTAGGTGTAACATTAAGTTGATATTATAGTCTGTATCACAGTGTAATAAAGACTTTAATACCAGGCTAAACCTTAGCGTAATTTACGCCGTGTTTATTAATAACACAGTAAAAGTTTTGCTTTTAGTTTTTTTTTACAGGCACTGCTATGACTGATGGATAATCTAGCGTGTAGGTGACTTATATTTGCATGAAGCCTTTGTCACTACTTTGGTTAGCAAAAATTTAAATGTAGTTCATGAATGATCAAAGATATTGATGTTTGTATGACCGTAATATGCTTATTAGATGTCTTAGTAGTGGCAATATATTGTAAAATTATAATTTCTTCTTACTCGCTCTCTTAATGCTGCGAATCGCCACAAAATATTTGTAACTATTTTTGTTTTTAGCCTAGTGGACACTATCATGGTCTCGTGGTCTTTTAACAAATTCCCACAAACACTAAAAGAAACCAAATTCTTCTTTCTTCTAACGAATTTCCACAAACATTTAAAGAAACCAAATTCTTCTTTTTTGTAACGAATTCCCACAAACATTTAAAGAAACCAAATTCTTCTTTCTTGTAACGAATTCCCACAAACATTTAAAGAAACCAAATTCTTCTTTCTTCTAACGAATTCCCAGAAACATTTAAAGAAACCAAATTCTTTAAATGTTTGTGGAAATTCGTTAGAAGACCAAAAGACTACGATACTGTGCACGAGGCGAGCAAAAGTAATTAGAAATATTTAGTTGCATCTCAAACATCAAACCAGTTATAGTCGGTAATAAATGTAAATTTCCTCTGCTTATTTATTTTTTATAGAAAAGAAGAACTGAGTAGCTATGAAAAGAACTCGGGTAATATCTGAAGGTGGTGTCAGTAATTTCTAAAACTGGCGTGGCATGAAAAGGGTAATAAATGAGGAGGAAGTCAGGCAGGTCTGCCAGGATCGTGAGGTTTGGCTGTCGATACTTTCTGCCTACCTCGTAAAGGAATTAGAATGTAAAGAAGATTATTTTTAGAAAATAAAAAAGTATGAAATGAACATTAACAGTGGAAGAGGTGTGAAAATTTATGATTGTTTGTATTTATTCCAAATCATAAAAAAACAATATAAAATTGTTTAGAAACTAAAAAAAAATATTTTTTTGGAATGGTAAAACCATTTTTTATTTTTATCACTTAACCATCAAGCCATTTCTAAATGAAATGTTTAAATATATTTTATTTATTTTTTTGCTTACACATCGCGTGGGTGTACTAGTTGCACCTCTACCCAGAACTAATGGGCGTGACATTATTTATTTTTCCTTTATTTTATCTACCCATAGAATAAGCTATAGTGCATTGTAATAAGGCCACTTAAAAAATAAGCCCCTCGTTTTCATTGTGCAGTCACGTGTTCATCTTCAAAGGAGATGGAGGGCTTCTTATTGCCAGGCCTTGATCAACTTATTTGTTCAGAGATCAAGTGTTCGATTTTACATCTCGTTTATTTTTACCCAACAGTAAGTACGGGTTATGTGTTTATCTCGTACCTTTTAAATTGAATTTAAGGCGTGCTATGTTATGTGGAATATATATCTTTTTGAAAACTTGTTACATGTCCATAAAAATATATTTTTTTTAAGAAAAATTGTGATGTAAATGCTGTAAAGACAAGGAATAAAAACAATCTTGATGTGCATAAGTCTCGTCTCCACAGAATCAGTTATTCTTTCATAGGCCAATGTAGACGTTTTTACAGTAAGCTTCCCGAGCATATTAAAGACTTACCATTTAATAAATTTAAAAAATGTATTAAACCTAAGTTGTATGGTAAAGGTTATTATAAGATTTTAGAGTATTTAGAAGACAGAAATGCTTGGAATTAATTGCTCCTCGTGCCAATCTCTACAAATTAATTTTAATTGTAATAAACTTTGGTAAATTAGATTTATAAGAAAAAAGACAAGCCTATTGAGTTTCTTTTGCCGGATCTTCTCAGTGAGTGGCCGCGTTCCGATCCGGTGGTAGTTTTTAGAATTATATTGACGTCATAAGAATCTTTGTATAGATTTACGTAATTTAATCTATTTTGAATTTTAGAATTGAATTGAATTGAGTTGGAGTAGTATGGCCTAGTTTGGAGTGATTCGAAGTAAAATGAAAGCTATACATTTGAACCAACTAATTTAATACCACCTTAAATATTCCTGCCCCTACAATGACAGTTTTTAGTTTCGGTCCATAGGGTAGAGTAACCAATAGTCTTCCACAATATACCTAATTTCCCAGCAAAAAGACAATGACGCCTATAACATCTATAGTGTCTATATGCTGTTATGTCCTACCACCACAAGAGTCACGTATATCAAAAAAATACATACACATATATATAATAAAATTTCAAGTGATTTTGTAAATGACAACAAAATTAAACATGTCTAAGGATTGGGTCTCTAAGTCTTTTTAACTCCCAACGATAAAAGAGTTCCCGAGGGAAAGAGAAAAAGCATTAGTGGTCCGATGTTGGGCTTGACTTCATGAAGTCCCGGGTTCGAATCTTGTGTCTGGCAACAAAAAGAAAATTTCAATTTCCCAATACAAACAATATGGTCAATATTGTTATAATATATGTCCTGCTGGCGATACGTTGTGGGACTTTGTGTTTCCCGCTATTAATCGGTGCCCTGGTTGAGCCTCTTCCTACGTTTTCGGGGACATGTGCGTGAATATACTTTTTTTAATTACGAGATTACCACCGTTGGACGATAACGTCATCACATCCCTTCATTGACAAACGTTTTGAATTTTATTTGGACAGATTTTAATGCAATATTATTAAATTGAAATATCAATTATATATTGAAATATCAAGTATTTAATAATTCGCACAGATTTTGTAGTGCGTCCAATATGTTTGCCAATGCAAGAGTGGCCGACTTTTATGCCATTATAAGAACGCGCATTGCCTCTTTTTGGGATAGGTTGCGCAGCTCCAAGAACATAATTCTTCTGGCTGTATTAAGTGACATAAACACTGATATGTTCAGACATTGTATAGCTGTGCATCGGAATCAGAACCATCTTTGACTGATTTACAAGTACATAAGTAAATCTAGATATTTACTATTTCTGTTTTTAAATTTAATTTGTACATTTTTATTGTTTTACTGTAATTGTGAAAAAACATTTGTGATTTATGGGTATTTTTTGCCTGCAATAAAACTTATTATTATTATTATTATTATTATCATTTGTTAATATAACATCTTATTTTTTAATGTTTATACATTTAAAATAAAAAAATCTATTAAAAATATAAACATAAAAAATAGTATCCCAAAGACGGCGGTCTTAAAACTAAACCGTCAGTGGTCAGGGAGACAGACTGAGGAATCTTCGCACAATGCGGGCCGTACCCAAAATTGCTGCCTTCTGACTCCTGGTCTTGACCCAGGGTTGTAGAGCGAGTCTCTTAAGATATTGGTCGAGACTCTTCGCTATAAGACCGTTTACTGAAACGACTATTGGGACAATTGTTGTTGAATCAACATCAAACATGTCGGTCACCTCGTGAGCCAAGTCTATGTATTTTGATAATTTTTCCTTCTCAGCTTTCACTAGGTTAACGTCACATGGAACAGTGATATCAACAAGAAAAGCCCGGCGCTCTAACCGATCTACCAACACTATGTCAGGCTTATTAGCAACAATAGTCCTGTCCGTGATGACAGACCGGTCCCAGTAGAGCTTCGCATGGCTATTTTCAAGAACTGGCTCCAGTGTATACTTATAATAAGGTACTTCAAAACCGACAAGTCCATATCGAAGAGCAAGTTGCTGGTGGATTATCTTGGCTACTCGGTTAAGCCTGTACAAGTACTCGCCGTTGGCAAGATGAGAACAACCGGAAATAATATGCCTAATAGATTCACCAGGACGATGGCACGCTCGACATCAATCGCATATGTCAACCGTGCCATCCCTCATGATGTATCTCCGATAGTTATTCGTCTTAACAACCTCGTCTGCAATTGCACAAACAAAACCTTCAGTTTCACCAAAGAGATCACCGAATCGTAACCAAGACACTGACGCTAGTGTATCGACATCAGGCCCATAAAGAACCTGATAAAATCAACCATGTAGTTCTTTGCTCTTCCATTATTATTATTAATTATTGTAGTGCACTATAATGTATTAACTTAATAGTAATATATGTAATAAATGAATCCCTATTTCACGTGTTCATTGCATCACTCCTGAACGGATTCACCAATTTTACTTATTCACTTTGTTATGTTAGTTATTGTCAAGAAAGGGTTAATATAAAAATGGGAAAACAATGCTTTAATCCAGACCTACGAACTTTTAGTATCCGTTAATGAAAAGCGATACGAAGTTTGCCGGGTCGGCTGGAAACCCATAAAACATAACAGAAATTACTCAATAAATAATAATAAAAATCTCTGGACAAGTTACACAAATTGAATCTAACCCCAAAGTAACCAAATTGTATGCTTGTGTGATGGGTGTTAGTCAACGATACCAATACATAGAAATATATATATATACTAGCTGACCCAGCAAACTTCGTATCGCTTGACATTAATGCTTCGACAGTAGCGCAGTCTGTCGGATGCGATGTGAAACATTCCAAAATCAACAACTACTTATTATTTGAAAATTAATTAAAAAATCATTTCCTGAGAGACCAAATTGTGAATCTAAACCATTCTCAAATTCCCTAGAACACATACAAAAAGTTTCATCGACATCGGTCCAGACGTCTAGAAGGAGTTCAGTGACATACACACTCACAGAAGAATTATATATATTAAGATAACGAGAATAAATTTTATAAACACCCAGACCCAGAAATGCAGACATTTAAATGTTTATTACACAAATGCCTGCCTGGGAGTCGAACCAGGGCCTCGCGGTTGGTCAGTGTAGTTAGGCGTGTACGCTAGCCACTCGACCAACGAGTCGGTCAATCAAAAGTTTCAAAAATAAATACTAGTATTATAATCGTTACCAATACAAAATTCAGTTACAAATACAATTGCATAAACCGTCCTCCCCCAGGGGTGACCAAATATATTAAAAGATGAAATATATTAAAGTCCCCAAGCGTTGCCATGGTTGCAGAAAAAAGTATTTAGCATATAATAACAAGCTGGCTAGAATGAAAAACATAAATGTGTCTCGTTGCAAGAGTAGACATTTTTTAAAGTATCTTTACGCCCATATCCCCGAAGAAGTTGGCAGAGTCACAACTAGGGCACCCACGACTAGCCGAAGACACTAAGTCTCTCAGTGTGATAAGTGGCTAGCCTATCGCTAATCGGTCACCCCGGTGGTAATCCCGGGCAACGTTATTATGATTAGAAAATTGGAAAAACTAAATTTTCTTGTTGTTGCCTATCTCTGGAAATCGAACCCGGGACCTCGTGAAGTCAAGTCCAACACCTGGACCACTAGACCACAAACAGCTGACCGTTTTACCCCTTTATTGGTACCGGTTCACTAAGAAGAATATACCATCTGCTTCTATGCTAAGCAGCTTCTAAGAGGTGAGCATGATTTAAATTTAGATAGGTGTATAGCAACAATGCCACTGGAGGTAGAGTGTTTTGCAGCAATTTTTCCGGTTAATAATCCTCCTCCTTAACTATTCCTGCTGCCATAATGACTGTCATGTTCCGGTCTGGAGGGTAGGATAGCCAGTATACTGGCCCAATTATAGACTTTCGATACCGGCTTTATGACAGCGACACACTCCTGTAACACTTTGATGTATATGATGTCTATAGGTAACATTGTTTCTTACCATCAGGAGAGCCGAGGACATAAAACAAATTAAGGCCACTTGAACTTTCCTCGGCTAACAAGGCAGCTTCTAACAAGAGTTAAATCAAGTTTTTTCTTACAGTTTAATGCCCGGTTCCTATAATCAACGAATGGTAATCCGTCAGCTAAACCATTCGTAGTTTGTTCAAAAGTAACGGAGCGTTACCAATATTTTCAAAAAATGTTTAGAATCGATAGTCGGAAACGAGCAATTTTTTTGATTTTGGAATGTTTCACATTGGATCCGACAGACTGCGCTACTATCAAAGCATTAATGTCAACCGATACGAAGTTTGCTGGGTCAGCTAGTCTATATATATTTCTTGTTCGCGTGTGTGTCACTGAACTTCTCCCAAACGACTGAAGCGATTTGAATGAAATTTTTTGTGTGTATTCAAAAATATTCGAGAATGGTGTAGATTCACAATTTGGGCCCCTGGTTTTTTAATTAGTCGTTGATTTTGGAATGTTTTACATTGGATCCGGCAGACCGCTACTATTGAAGCATCAAATATTGTGTAGTAGCTGTTAATGTCAAGCGGTACGAAGTTTGCTGGGTCAGCTAGTTTTATATATTATAATGAATCCCCATTTTGCGTGATCATAGCATCACGCCTGAACGGATGAACCAACTTAAATTTTTTTTGTCGTGTAGGTTCTGAACAGGGGGAGGTGCTTATGAAAAGAAAAACTAGGAAAATATCAAGGAAAGAGGGAAAAACCATACAAACGGTAGCTGTTAATGTCACGCCATATGAAGTTCGCCGTGATCGCCCAATATAAAATAATTATTTATTATGCGCCATATGCAATAAAATTTACTATATTAACTTTTTTTGTTCGAGGCCTAGCATCCCGGCCTCAAGTTGGCAATGCACCATTACCACATTTGGTGTCTCTAGGCGGCGCGAATTTCTTACCATCAGGAAATCCGTCTGCTTGTTTGCCTTCCGTTATCATAAAAAAATCACTTACAAAAAATTTGAAAACGTTTAAAATTAAAAAAAAACTCCCGAAAGAAAAATGATTACGAAAGAAAAATGAAGTGATAGGTACAAGACCACTGATAGGAAACTGCTGTGCAGCCACTTGCATGGGTAGGGATCCATCGCCTTACCTGTTCCTGCCGCTTTATTAACAGTGTGATCTTCAGGTCGGGAGTATATGTTAGCCGGTAGACTTGCTTAATAGGTCAGCGACGATCAATGATGTTCTGAGNNNNTAAAAATGTACAATGAAAATTCACCAAGCGCCAACTATAAGCGGCATACAATCTAAAATTACCATAATCGATACCAATATGAGGTTTAGCTAAAAATATGCAGTTGCGTAAAATCCGCCCGCCCACAGGGGCAACCCCATAATATATTAAATTCTATGGGGTCGCGTTGTCATGGTGCTACAAAAAATATGGTGTAATGCTTCCCTATTAGTCTAAGATCCGAAGTTAGGTCGACCTACACCGCTGATAATGGGATAGAACTGGTTTTATAGCTAATTTAGAATATCAGAAAATATGTTAAATTGTCGCCTCTGTGGTCTAGCGGTTCAGTTGTTAGGCTTGACTGCATGTGGTCCCGGGTTCGAATCGAGAAAGAAAATTGGGTTTCTACAATTTTCTAATTAAAAAAAATGTTGCTCGGGATAGGATATGTGCCCGGTTGGCAATAGGCGTGAATATACTTTTGGTCCGAGCTCCTTTGCAGAAAAGACGACCTGCCTTCCTGCCAGGCAGTTCGTAAAAGGCAAGCGTAGGCTAACCGTCAATACCTCTTCGGGAATATGAATGAAGATACTAATGTTAAAAATGGGTTGCCTAAAAAAAATCTGGACATTTTTTTATTTTTCAAAATATTTTTTATTCATTAATTGGTGCAATAGGTACTAAGACTTTATCCCGACTTAAAGTAGGTATAAGACGAAGTTGCAGAAGTTAGGTTGCCTGTTATTTATCTGGATTGCCAGGTTATACAGATAATTGTCGATGCTAGTTACTTTCACGGGATCGGATAATAGAAAAAATATATCAATATGTTATGTGCAGTTTTATTACAATATTTATTACAATTCATGTTGATATATGGGGTAGCCTGAAGAAAAAATTGGAAATATGACAAACTTTTCTTTTAATAATTAAAAATATTTGGTCCAGAATTTGTTTAAACAACCCACTTCTAATATGATCGCTATAATACTTACTTGACTATAAAATATATTTTATTTAATTATCAGCTCGGTGGAAGTCGATGTAGGTTCGGAATTTCTACTATATTAGCTTACCACCGAATGTTATTTAGTATATAAACAATAAATAATAAATCCCTGGACAAGTCACACAAATTGAATCTAACCCCAAAGTAAGCAAATTATATGCTTGTGTTATGGGTGTTAGTCAACGATACTAATACACAGAAATACTTAAATAGATACCAGAATAAATTTAATAAACACCCAGACCCGGAAATATGTATACCTAATATCATCTCTGTGGTCTGGAGTTGGCGTTGAATGCTTTAGGTTCGGTTTCCAGAACGAGAAACTCAAAATGTATTTCTCTTATAAAAACAACGACACCTAGGAATAATAATTGCCCGTTTGCTGATAGATTTTCCACCAATCTCGTTATGGGACAGTGTAACTTCAGCTAATTATTTGCCTGGTTGTACTCCGCATTATCTTCGAAAATACTGGGGTGAGGATATACTTTTATACCTAACATCGTATTTTAATGCAAGATCTTGATCGCAAATTGTCCCGAATTGAAACGTATTTTAACCCAATTAAAAAAAGAAGGAGGTTCTATTTTTGACTCTTACATATTTTTTTAAGTGTGAACAATCGCTTTTTATAAAATTATTATTTTTTATTTATTTTATAGAAATTACTTTTGATCCAAACTTTCCATCCCATTCCCATCAAGTCTAGATCTGAAGATGGAAAATCATTTCATTGTATTCAGGTATGTTAATATCTTACTTATTAAAATCGAAGCCCGTTTTTGCAGTTTTATTGACCTCAAATTATTGATTACTAACTGTTCCGGCGAACTTTGTTCCACCCGTTCGATTTGTATAGGAAAAATTTAAATTTTATTTTCCCTAGTTTCCTTGCAGTTTTTCTTATCCTTATCTTATTATATATTATTATTATAAACAATTTGAAACCAAAATTAGCCAACTCGAGTTTTTACGAACAGCATTTGATTTATTCATAATAATACAGATTATTTTTAACTTTTTTATGTTATAAAATAGTGAAAAAATATCTCTGTTGTCAAATAATTTCCTGATGTTATTGGTGAGATGCTATTTCACGGTCTGGATTTAGGCAACCGGTGAAAGTCTACCCTGCCCTATGGCTAACCTTTCAATGGTTGGCATTGACCTTATTAAGTGATGCGGGCTCTTTTGCAGAATAAACCATCTGCCATCCTGCCTGGCAGCTCGTGAAAAGCAGGCATAGGCTTACCGTCACTAATGCCGTGAAATCTGACTAGGTGGTAGAGTTTCGCAACGACATAATATGGATTAGTACCACCGCCTTACCAATTTCTGCCACGATAACGACTGCGCTTTCCGATGACGTGTTCAGGTTGGAGGATAAGGTAGCCGGTAAGCTTCCTGTTGCTCTAGGCCTAACATCCCAGGTTGGCAACGCACCATTACCACCTTTGTTGTCTCTACGCGGCGTGAGTTTCTTTCCATGAGGCAGTGTTCCCAGCTATCAGAAGTTTTTCGCCCCAATGCTGAAATAAAAAACCCCTAAAATTCCCGTAATCTCTTGGAAATTCCCCTAGACAAATATTATAATTAATACTTAATATAGTCATTAGTAAAAAAATAAACAATTACTTGATAAAGAAACATAATTTAATAAATGGTAATCAATAAGTTAACAAATATGTTTAAATAATAAATGTTTTATACTATAATTATTAACTAATAAACTATATATATATATATATA
>NJDD01001191.1:7828-62292 GCA_002245505.1 Calephelis nemesis | reverse complement strand
ACATTTTGACGTCTGGGCGCTCGAGAGGTTAATGAGTTTATGCGATTGAATAGACCATTATGAATTTTTAATCACCGATGTATGATTGTAGGCAAGGACAAGTTTTTAGCGTTTTCTCTTATCTCCTACCAAGTTAAGAAATAATCTTCTTTTAGAGCTAGATGTGGAGATATTTCAAATGCGAATAAAAAATCTCAAGTTTGAATGCATTACAGCATAACGATGTAACAACTCCATCACTAGACTCAGTAACGCAGATTACAAATTTGCACCAACGTAGTCAAAACTAGATAGTGGACACGAAAAAGAAAATTGGGTTTTTCCAATTTTCTAATAAAAAAAACTTTGCTCGGGATAGGATATATGCCCGGTTGGCGATAGGCTTGCCACCTATCACATTGTGGGTCTTAGTATTTTCGGCTAGTCGTGGATGCCCTGGTTGTGCCCCCGGCTACCTCGTCGGGGATATGGGCTTGAAGATACTTTTTTTAGATAGTGGAGTGCTGTGGAACAACTTGGCTGGATTTGGTACCACCGCCAAATTCATAGTATCAGTTCTGGTTATTGCCATGTAAAGGCTGTAGCTGTAGTAGTTGTTATAGATGTTATACTCGTACATGTTGCCTGAGATCCCGGCAATAAGATAGCTAAGTGAAATGATACTATCAATATCTTCAGCGTTTGACTACCTCATTGTTAGAAGGGTGAGCGTATACGCCTACCTCCACCGACTAACAGAATGGCTCAGGTAGGATTCCTGATGGGAGAACACATTTCTGTGATAAACACCGATGTCTATAGCCGGGTATGGGTGAATGAATGAATGAATGGATGAATACTCTTCATTATGCATCAAAATTAACAACAATACACACTCTTTCACTTACGATATTAAACTTAGATGCACAAAGGCGGTTCTATCGGTTCAGAGCGATCTCTGTCAGACAACCTTAGGGTGAAAGAGACAACCTTATGCTGTTTATATTTCCTCTGTGGTCTAGTTGGCCATAAGGTGTCTAGGTGTTAGACTGGACTGCATGAGGTCCCGGGTTTGATTCCTGGGTCGGGCAACAAAAAGAAAATTTGGTTTTTCCAATTTTCTAATAAAAAAAATGTTGCTCAGGATTAGATACGTGCTCGGTTGGCGATAGCCGTGCCATATATTACACTGAGGACTTAATATCTTCGGCTAGCCGTGGGTACCCTGGTTGTGCCTCTGCCTACTTCTTCGAGGATGTGGGCGTGAAGATACTTTTTTAATTAGTATTTCTATGTATTAGTATCGTTGAGTAACACCCAGAACACAAACATTTTAGTTACATTTTTAGTTTAACAGATCAATTTGTATAAACGACGATTGTCTCTCACGATAACACAAATAATAAAATACAAAGAAGAAAAATAAAACATTAAACAAGCTAACTGTACAACAAATATATTTTTCTACACCACTGTACTTTTATTTCAAATTATTTCAAGACGAAATGAAATATATAAATAAGGACTCGCGTAGGGGAGAGCTCATATAAAATTTATTTCAAATAACAATCAATTTTGCTCGGCTCACCCTGCTTCGTTATTAGGATAATATTTAATACAATTCTCTCATATCCCTGGATTTTAGCCCTTAGGTCAACAACAAAAGAGAGTATTTTTGCTTACATGTTATTTATGTGAAAAACAAAAATATTTCCGTCTGACTACACATCAACATCGTGCTTTATTGAAATTAAATAAAAAGAAAAATGGAATTCCAAAATTACAAAGGTGAGATATTACACTGCTGGCCATATAATATTCTAATCTATGGTAGAAATCTTAAATCTTCTGTTGAACGCCTCGTTGGTCGAGTGCCTAGCGTACACGCCTAGCTACATCGACCGACCGCGATTCTCGGGTTTGATCCCGACAGGGACAGGCATTTGTGTGATGAACATTTAGATGTCTGCGTTTTCGGGTCTAGGGGTTTATTAAATTTATTCTAGTATCTATTTAAGTATTTCCACGTATTAGTATCGTTGACTAACCATAACACAAGCATATAATTTGCTTACTTTGGGGTTAGATTCAATTTGTGTAACTTGTCCAGAGATATTTATTTATTTATTATTTATTAATCTTCTGTCGTCATTACAACAGTGTTTAAGATTGTCGTGTTTCGGTCTGAACGATAATTAAGCACTTTATTACCCTTAGCAATTACTTAGTTACCGTACTCCTCCGAAACGGCTTGATCGATTCTCACGAAATTTTTTGAGTATATTGAATAGGTCTGAGAATCGGCCAACATCTATTTTTCATACCCTTAAGTGATAAGAGTGACTCACCCCCCCTTTTAATATTTTAACTTATAATAACTTTTTTTTTTAATTTTAAGTAATGATGCAATCATTGGATACATTAAAGTATCTTCACGCCCACATTGTGTGATGAACATTTATATCTCTGCATTTCCGTGTCTGGGTGTTTATTAAATTTATTCTGATATCTGTTTAAGTATTTCTTTGTATTATCACCGTTGACTAACACCCATAATACAAGCATGTAATTTGCTTACTTTGAGGTTAGATACAATTTGTGTAAATTGTCAAGGGATATTTATTATTTACATGCATTTTACCTCTAATTAATGTGAGCCCTCCAAACCTATGAAAAAAATGGCCAACGTTGTTTCGAAAGAAGTAACAAAGATTGGCCCTAGGCAAAATTTTAATAAGATGTCACTGACATAACAAGGGCTAAGGGAGACTAATTTATTGTGCCGAAAAAACTCTATCATTAAACAATAACACGCGAAATTACATTCCTTCTTAATTGGGTTTAATCGCTTGAGAACATAATTCAGCATCGGGATTCAAATTTAATCGTTATTTATGTCAAAATATTTCTTCGTGTTCTTTAATTTTAAAAGCTTAACATTTTTATCGACTCCTCAAAAAAGAAGATTATTAATTTGCCTATATTTTTTGTACATTTGCTATGCGATTAATTTCTCAGGAACGAATGGAGTTTGAAAGTTTTTTTTCGATAATGATTCGTAATTATACCGATCTTTGTATATAAAAGTAATAGCAGTAGATTTGTACTTTATATATTTAGTTACAAAATAATTGATATCAAGAAACTGCAAAATCTTTTTTATGATTATCTTTTAGCAGTTATTTAAAAAACAAAATTTAACATCTCAAGAAAAATATAGATTTTATTGTATGTTTAAAGCTATCTAAAACAAGAAAACCAAAAAGCGTACCTAATTACATGCAATTTCTAAAAATATACAGTTTTTTTAGATTGTAGCGTTCAAAATCAGGCAGACTACCAAATAAAAGGCATACACATATTTACGTCATTTCCCTTACAGTGTAGGCAGAGATTATCAATTGCGAAACCTCACGATTCTGGCAGACCAACCTGGCTTCCTTCACATTCATTACCCTTTTGAAACAAACACGACAGTTTCGAAAACTCATGACATCACCTTCAAATAATATCCCTGCAAATTAGTCGTGGAATGTGGAATTTCCCCGAGTATATCCACTCACATTTGCAGTGTATAATTTGTAATTTTACAAATTGAAGGCGCTAGCAATATTTTAACTAAGAAATCTATTTTCTTTAAATACGAGTAATAGCCATTTTGAGAATTTCTAATAGCATGATAGGGCGAAAAACGTTGCCTTAGGGCATCCCTAATTTGACAGGTTGGTTGTATAATAAGTGTATTCATTTAATGACAGCGCTATTATGGTTTTTTTGCAACATCCTTAGTTTTTGTTAGATGACAGTTATTTGATATTTTAATTGAAGGTTGTTTCTAATGCATTTTTAAATGTTCTGTATTTATAATTAAAAGTTGATTTAGATGACAGTGTGATGCAGGTAGGTATAGTTTTTTTTCAAACTATAGTCTGTTTGGTGTAGTGGTTCAGGATTGGCGTCCAATACATGATGACCTGGGTTCGATTTCTTGATCATGCGACACAAATTTGTCTTTTTTAATTTTCTTCTAAAAAACAATGAAGCCCGAGATTGGATGAGTTTTATGGCTTTGGATTATCATGGGTTAGAGCCGCTAAGATTTTTAAAATTTTTTGTTATAAAAATATTGTTACCAACACGGTACTTTATATTTATTTTTTTAAGCGTAACACAGTAGTCGGTAATAGCGGCAAAATAAATTAAAGATATTTTTTATGATAATGACACAATGTAATATGTATTGCTGTGTATCAATATATTATATCTACTAAAACTTTTGTTCATAATAACTCAATGTAATGTGCTTACATTTTTTATATATCATGCCTATTTAATTTAATGTTAAATAATTTTAAGTATATGTTAAGTTTATAACATTTATATAATAGTACAAGCAGCAGTTTTCTAATTTAAAAATTTATTATTTTCAAAAGCCTTTTTTTAACATTTCTAATACGTACATTTAAACTATTAACAAGATATCTCAATTTTAGCATTTTTTCTGTACTGTGTTTTTTCCCCGTGTTGGTCCGGGCTCCTTTGTAGAATAGGCCACCTACCTTCCTGTCAGGCAGCTCGTAAAAGGCAAACATAGGCTTACCGTCACTAACACCATGACATCTGACTAGGTGGTAGAGTTTCGCAGATACGCGTCCAGATTGGTACTACCGCCTTACATATTTCTGCCGTCATAACGACATGACGTGTTCCGGTTCGGAGGGTAAGGTAGAAGGTAAACTTACTTTTGCTCGAAGCCTAACGTCCCAGCCTCAGTTTGGCAACGCACCATTACCACCTTTGGTGTCTCTATCAGAATATCCGTTTGCTTGTTTGCCTTCCAATATCATAAAAAAAAACAATGTGAAAATTAATATAAAATTTTCATAATTTTTAAGACACACATACATACTTACATACATACATGTCTTCTAGCCAAATATCACGAGTCTTGTAGACCTGTTTGGATTCCTCCACATCATTGATTTTTGCATACAGTTAGTTTATCGTTTACCCTGCAAGGTAAAGGTTCTAGTATGACATTCATAAGTAAATATTATGTTCCACATAAAGAATGTTTTTAATGTTCCAGTTCATGTTACCGGTGATGACTTATGGGATTGAGACTTGGCCGTTAAATAAGTTCAGAGTCGTTCAGCGTGCTATGGAGAGAGCTATGCTCGGTGTTTCTCTGCGAGATATAATCTGTAATTCGGTGATCCGCAAGAGAACGAGAGTAACCGACATAGTCCAGAAAGTAGGCAAGTTGAAGTGGCAATGGGCCACATTGCTCTCAGAACCGACAACC
This sequence comes from Calephelis nemesis, assembly GCA_002245505.1. NCBI lineage: Eukaryota > Metazoa > Arthropoda > Insecta > Lepidoptera > Riodinidae > Calephelis > Calephelis nemesis. The sequence goes on along the minus strand of NJDD01001191.1, from coordinate 57,008 downwards.
GGTGGGGAAGAAAGGTTCTCGAGTTGTGGCCTCGCACCGGAGGACGTAGTGTTGGAAGTCACGGGGAGTCGCTGGATACAAGCGGCTGGTGACCGTGACTTGTGGAGCTCTTTGGGGGAGGCCTATGTCCAGCAGTGGACGTCCTCCGGCTGATGATGATGATGACGATGACATAAAGATCGATGCTTCGTAGATATGCACAGAAGTTTATTCTGATACAATCAACAAAATGTAAAAAGTGATTAAAAAGTACATTATAATTTTAACTCTATTTTCCGCAAACTACCAACGTTTGCAAAGTCAGGAGAAAAAACGAGGAATCCAAAATACAACCAAACTTTCTGTAAACATATTAGCTACTCGTATTATATTATTAGGATAAAATTTGATCATTACATTTTCATAAATATCGCCTCTGTGGTGTAGCGGTCCAGGTTTGGACTTGATTGTATGAGGCCCCGGGTTCGATTTCCGGTTAGGGCAACAAAAATGAAAACATGGTTTTCCCAATTTTCTAATATCAGAAATGTTGCTGGGGATTGGATTTGTGCCCAATTGGTGATAGGCCTGCCAGCTATCGCATTGTGGGACTTAATGTCTTCGGCTAGTCGTGGGTGCCCTGATTGTGCATCTGCCTACCTCTTCGGGAATATGTGCGTGAGCATATTTCTTTTTTAGATACTTTTTGCTTACATTATAAAGTGATAGCCTTGAAATAAATAACATATTTTAACTAATTTGTGTAAATATATAAATAGGGAACAAAAATAGAACCTGTATACTTAAATAAGTTGGTTAGATATTTTCACATCACAATGTGGTAGAGTATGTTGATACAAATAAGTATTTTGTAACAACTTTTAAACACACATATTCCGCAAATAAATACTTTTTTCATTACAATGTAACATTGGTTATTGAAAATAACAAGTTTTAAAATTATCAGGACAATCCACTTACACTACAATTTTTTTGGTAGAAGTAACTCAAATAAGTACCTTCTAATTTTTAGTGGAAGTAAGAAAGAAAGAAAAGATAGAACATATATTTATTTGCGGAATATGCGTGTTGAAGTTGTTACAAAATTATTTAAGCTTTCCAACATATTCTACCACATTGTGGTGTGCAAATAATTTAATATTTTTATAAGTGACTAATTACATACACAATGTTTTAATATTCATACGAACGAATAGTTTTATTCTTATTACAATTTGAGTTATAACTTACAAATAATTTTAAAATGATAATAAATTCAGCCCTGTCTACCGTAAACTACCACCGTTTCCAAACCTAGCCAGGAATTTAATATTATCAAGAATTTGTTTTTGCAATTGTTCAGGCAATTTTTCATACATACCCAATAGGTATCATCAGATACATACTAGCGAATACTACTGCATTAGATAAGTGTGCACAACTGCACATAGGAGTAAGGAGGATAAGGTGAGGGTTTTTATATCCGTGAGTACCTCATGCGGTGAGGGCCACACTTAACGAACTGTCATTGAAGATGAATGCCATAGAGCTAACAACACGTAGACATCTTTTTTTTAAATTGACTAATTTGTTGCTAATCTAGCGATTTTTACAACTTCACCGAGATATGTGGGCCGAGCGGAGTGCTCAGCCCGAGACATTATTATTTAAATGCATTTGACTGTTACCTACAACGCCAGCAACAAGGGCTATATCCCGGGAGACCGAACCTCGACCGGTAGACATCTACTCCTCTATATCCAAACAAATAACGGTAGTTAAAAAGTCTATATTGAAGTAAAACTTGACATTTTTTTTATGTTATAGGAACGAATATGGTAATGGTGCGTTGCCAGCCTGAGGTCGAGATGTTAGGCCTCGAGCAAAAGTAAGTTTACCGGCTACCTTACCCTCCGAACCGTAACACGTCATGACGTTATGGCGGCAGGAATAGGTTAGGCGGTGGTATCAATCCGGGCGAGTCGCTGCCAAACTCTACCACCTAGCCGGATGTCACGGTGTTAGTGATGATAGGCCTATGCTCGCCTTTTACGAGCTGCCTGGCAGGAAGGCAGATGGTCTATTCTACAAAGGAGCCCGGACCAACACGGGGTAACATCTTACTTATTAAAACCCGCTGAATCACAATAGCTAAAAAAAGTTATCACCATCACTATTTTTAGGATGTAACGAAAATCAATTGTTATATTTATTTTTTGCGCTGTTCCATCCTTGGATTAGTAATTTAATAGTATTAGACATAATTGGGTATCTTAATAAAAACTATCGCCATAATCGGTAATAACGAATAAAGAAGAAAAAAAAGTTTTCACCACAGAAGTTGTATCCTCGGCAGCTCAAATGGTTAGAACACTCTTCAGCCAGACACGTCGAGTAGGTGCAGATTATGAGGTGAAATTTGTTTCCTATAAAATGTGTGAAATCCTAAACAGAAAATTGTTTCCATTTAAACGTTATACAGAAATAGAAATTAGCTATTGTTTAATATTGTGTTATACTCGTATGACCCTTTTTTTAGTTTACCGCAATGCTTCACTTGCAAAGGAGTGTTTATAAATATAATGATCCCTAAATAATAACAATTTGAACAAAACTGCCTTTGATTTATTCTTAGAAAATGTCGTAGTTTTAAAAGAACGTCTGCTACAAAATAACGAAGCACTTGCTCATTTGTGTTGTGGGATGACAAGCAAACATGTCAAAAGCGTGGGATGGTAGGTTCCAACTATCGGAGGATTTTACTAACAGACATAAGGAATACCAAACTTGTTAAACATATATTAAGAAGTACCCTACGCTTTTTAATTATTTTTTTCACTTACATCTTTTTTTATTTGAACTTATACAAAATATATTACATTTTTTAATTCAGTTAGTTTATATTTACACACCCTTTTTTGTAGTTAACACTTGTACTTATCCACTAGTGTATACAATGGAATTCCACCAAGTGCCAACGATAGCAAGTATTAATTCTAGTTTATATTTCTAAAAGCGTCTTTTTCATTTTTTTATTATTCATTATTTATTCACTCAGGATTATTTAAGAGGAAATGGAGGAACATTTTATAGATGTGTTTTTACTATGTGACTGATTTATCGTATATGTAACGAATAAATTCGTAGAAAACTAGTATTGCCTGCATTTGCTTAATATGTTTGTAAAAAGTTATTACAAAAACATTTAATTATACCAACATATTTTAGCACATTGTGATTAAAAATATTCATAAATTTATACAAATTTATTATTTAGATTTATAACATACTGTGTTCTAATATTTAAATATATTTAAAAATGTGCTTTGGTTTAACTCTTTCCGTTCGGTCCGTCTTTCTAACTGTTTCGAAGCCTAGTCAGCAGAAAAACGGCAACACGAACTACCCGGAAACTATGATTATCCCTATCTACCTGTTTCTTCCATTACAAGTGTTAATCAGGATCGTAATCTGATGTATCTTTGGGCATACCACATCACTAGTAGTAGCAGGTACTGGTTCATAAAAGTTCTAGTAGGTATAGAGTTTTTTTATAAAGTAATTTAAGTTGGTTGTCTCCTAAACACATTCTTATATATTAATTAGAATATAAAACTAGAAAGAATTAATTATCTTTTTTGTTTTACAATAGGGTCTAACAAAATATTTAATAAGGTAGAAACATAAAAATAAAAAATACGAACTTAAAAGTAAAAAAATAAAAAAGTCATGTCTAACACTTTAAAAGAAAACGATTTTCGCTAACGCGACTTTGCCACTAGGGGGAAGGAGGGGCAAAATGGATTCTCGCGACATTCGGCAGCCATTATGCGGACCCTCAGTACTCTCCCTCTCCCCTCACAAGGCGTGTTTACTAAAAATGCGTTCAATTTTATATGCGGGTCTATATACGCATGCTTTGCACACAACTCTCTACCCAAATAGAATAACAAGCCTGTCTTTTTTAATTCAGTATAAAAAGACGTATTTTTATTAGCAAATATTTGCTGGATTAACTTTCACTTCAAAGAGACAACATTAAAAGTTGTAGAAGTTTTATTTGCTATTCAATTTTAAGTCAATATGCTGCATTATGATTAAAATAGAACTAGAGATCTAAATTTTATGATGTGTAATCTCTTATTTACTAGATACTTATAAATATTTTTTATGACATTGGAAGACAAACAAGCAGAATTTCCTGATGGTAAGAAATTCAAGCCGCCTAGAGACACCAAATTTGGCAATGGTGCGTTGCCAACCTGACGCCAAGATTGTAGATTTTGAGCAAAAGTAAGTTTACCAGCTACCTTACCCTCCAAACCGGAACACGTCATGACGTTATGGCGGCAGGAATAGGTAAGGCGGTGGTACCAATCCGGGTGAGTCGCTGCGAAATTCTACCACCTAGTCAGATGTCACGGTGTTAGTGACGGTAAGCCTATGCTCGCCTTTTACGAGCTGCCTGGCAGAAAGGCAGATGGTCTTTTCCGCAAAGGAAACCGGATCAACACGGGGAAATTGTGGAGAAGGGAGCTATCTTGTCTAAATATCCAAATTTAAACTTGAAAAAATACGAATTATACCAGCCCGTCTCAGCTTCGCACGGGTAGATAACCTTCTATGTGATAACACACGTAAACTTTCCTCTTGAATCACTACCTAATAAAAAATACCGCATCAAAATCTGTTCCTTAAAATACTAATTGTTGTATTGACTATGGCACAATGTTTTATATAAGTAATTAAGTAAAATAAAAATATAAACATCTACACGTCCATATCGAAGAGGTATAATTTAGTTAGTCCCACGATGTGATAGGTTTCATCCCTCCCACTCGCTAGTCCAGCACTTAGCCAATTTCGGGCAACGTTGTTATAAAATAGGTCTTATAGTCTCTCTAGGTATATAAGTTATATTATTAATCAATACCATAACTGCTTAGCTGTCAATATATATCGCGATTATCATAGTTCCAAACAGTTTTCCATTTGTTTAGAAGTGTCCCAAGTATTACATCCTTGGCCTTTTTGCCAGCTTTTGTCCAAGTGCGGGTGGAAAACCCATAGTATATTGTTTATATTTTCTGCCTTTCAAGAATTTCTCTAATATACTCACAGTTTTTTTAACTTATATGGCCTCTCTGTTGTCTCCACATTTCACAAATTAGACGCCCATATTTTTAGCAAGTCGAGGTCCATACGGAGAAATACCATTAAGTACTCTAAAAAATATCATGAGTAAAAATGACGAACAAAACTTTTACTATTAATTAGTTAATTACGATTGTAGTATGTTAAATTATTATTCATGTATATGATGATGGTTCATGTAAATATGTGTATGCATGATTATAATTTAATTTATGTGCGTTCTTGTATTTAGGTATTAATTGTTTGCGTAGCATTTGCTTAGGCGCTTAACGCACTAGTACGACTTTTAGCAGCGATGTATTGGCGCGTTTTTGAAATACGCGAGAGCGTCGCTGCACTAGCGGTTAACACATTTTTGCATCGATACTGTCACGCATTATTATCGATACAGCCGCGCATTATCATCGATATTGATAGCAAGTGTGCAGGTTCAAAAGAGTTTCAATCGAGTTCATCGCACTGTGGCTATCAACAAATGGCTGATCAAAATCTGTTTCGCGACGTAGCTCATTTTAGCATCGACATATCCATCGATGCTTCATACATCGATACAGCATCGATGACAGCCATCACGACTGCATCACGACTGACTTGATGCTAAAAGTAGCGCAAATATGTAAAGGTGGAACTTTGGCGACAGTATCTACTAAAAGCTAAGTTTAAAGTTACTAAAAGCTAAGTGTGTAAAGAGCCTAACTCTTTGTTGGCCAAAATATTGACTGGTGAAGTATGCCAATTGGCATTATATTCGTCATTTGTACAGACCTTGTTTGGTGTACTATCAAATTAAAAAAACCTATAATGACCTGTTCCATTATGCCCTCAACTATACTGTATTAATAGTTCAGCAATCATATTTCTCATTTCACGCTTATATTTTATCACTAAAAATATGGACTAAGAAATATTAGCCTTAAGCTACGGAGGTTGTGTTTTCAAAAACTTCTCTTATAGACTTCAGAATAACGCACTATCCTTTAGGATTCTTCGAATTTCTTTTTTCATCGCGTTCATTTGAAAATTTGAAGCTTAGTAACAATTCAAGAACAATTTTTCCTTTTTTCAATCTACACAAATATTTCAAAACACAAGCACGTCCAAACCTTTTCACAACCAATCACATAATGATGCTTTGAAAAGATTTTTTTCCACTAACGAATTCTTGTTTTGAACACCCTAAATTGAATAATAAGGAATTTCAAAGGGTTACAAAAAAAACTAAACAAAAAATCTGCTTTTTCATCTTATTTTAAGCTTTTTGTGGTATTCCAATGACGGGATGAGATAAATCCATCACCTGATAGTGAAACAAATATAATATATAATATTTATTATATGTTTATTGGACAATTTACACCAACAGGATCCAACCCTAAGGCAAGTAAAGTGCTTGTAATAAGGATGTTGGTAAGCGATACTAATACAAAGAAGTATAAATAAATAGTGTATCAGTGTAAAAGTTCAGAAATAAAAACAACTTGATGTTAATCATACCTACTAGAGATTAGCCGACCCGGACCGCTAGACCACAGAGGCGATAATCTTGCCACCTATCATATTATGGGACTTAGTGTCTTCGGCTAGTCGTGGGTGCTCTGGTTGTGCCTCTGCCTACCTCTTCGGGGATGTGGGCGTGAAGATACTTTTTTTACTAGAGATTAGTAAATACTAGTGGACCGCCTCAACTTCACACGGGTATAAAATATACGTATAAACCTCCCTCTTCAATCACTTTACCTATTAAAAAAAACGCATTAAAATCCGTTGCGTATTTTTAAAGATTTAACCATACAAAAGGACAAAGAAAATGACTGTTTCATATTATGTAGTGATTATATAGTATGATCATTTTGACGGAAATCGAACCCGTGCAGTTTATTAGTGCAATTGGATATGTATGCTAAATCCTTGAACAAAAACTATCTTTTAATTTTGGTAGCTGTATTATTCTACTGGTTAAATCAGACAGATGTAGTAGGCTTCTAAAATGGCTTGCCATGATTTGAACTGTCACTAAAACGATAGTAGTTGTTGCTATCGTGTGCCGCTAGTATAACTAGCAAAATAATAAATTTCATACAATAATTTGCATCGCGTGATTTTCATGTCATAGACAACGTACGTATTTTTTTATGTATTAAAAAAAAGTATCTTAACGCCCATATCCCCGAAGAAGTAGGCAGAGGCACAACCAGGGCACCCACGACTATCCGAAGATACTAAGTTCCACAATGTGATAGGAGGCAAGCCTATCTCCAACCGGGCACATATCCTATCCCGAGCAACATTGTATTAGAAAATTGGAAAAACCCAATTTTATTTTTGTTGCCCGACCCGGGATTCGAACCCGGGACCTCATGTAGTCCAACAACAGAACCGCTAGACCACAGAGGCGATTCCACAATCATGTAAACTGTGAATCCAATACTTCCGCAAGCGCGGTATTTTTTTATTGCCTCATTGGTCGAAATGTTAGCGTACACACTAAACGGCATAGTTATCGAAGGTTCTAGGATTCCTGATTGAAGAGTTACATTAAAAACGAGATAGGGTAATTTTATAATTTTTATGTAATATTAGCAAAGAAAATCCAGTCTCTTTCCATAGTTTTAAGTAAGTGAATATCTAATTATCTCTACGTTCGTATCTCCAAAAGGTAGGCAGTGATACTACCAGGGTACTAATTATAATTACTACTAACTAATTTTGACTAACCGATTTTGATGACATTTGACAGCATAAACTTTAGCTATCAAAAAGCATGCAAATAGATTGCTATAAGTACAAGTAATGAGGCCATTTTGTGTTCTCAAAATATATCCAGTACACAAAATTACTTTTTAATTTAACCACATTAATAGTCATAAGCTCTGCTGAGATCACATCTTTTGAAAAGTTACAATAGAACATCTACAGATGTGTAAAAAATATAAAAAGGTGTCTTCCTTATTTTACAACCATAGACAATAACACCCTATTTCAATTTAAATGTATGCAACCTCTGTAACTGATATCCTTGAGAGCCATTCTAAATTCAAAAAAGCCAAACCATTCATAGAAATTTTTGTTTTTTTGTCTCAAATGCACGCTGAAAGTAGGACATGCATCTCATTATCGTTTCCCTTTAATTTTTTCTTGCAAAAACCGGCTATGAATAACACCGAGTGATTAATTCTAGTTTTAAAATCGGAATGCAGCTGGTGTTTTTTTCGCGACATTGTTTTTTTAACGTTCAGAAATGTTTAGTTTAGTGATTTGAATATTTTTAAAACATTTTGACTATGGAGTCGACAGCATTTGTTTTGAGACAGCTGAAGGTCAATTATTTATTGTTTTGTACTAGTTTAGATAAAAAACACACCTGCCTAATAAAAAATATGAGTTATGATTGCAATTTTGTTGTTGCTGTCTATATTGTATTATGTGAATGAATTGAGAAATCTGAACTCATAATAAATACTCATTAAAAAACTAGTAATTTACGTTAAACAATAGAACATTTTGTTGCAAAAAGTTAGGAAATTATTTCCAAGAATAATAATAAGGGTCATTTTGGTAGGCCGAAGGTGTGAGTTTGAACCCAGCTAGTGGATAATTTTATAATAAAGAATAATCTTTATTCACTTGAACCATACAAGTGGTATTTGTGCGCGTCGACATTTTTTAAACTACCACCGGATCGGAATCTCGGCCTCACACTGAGAAGATCCGGCGAAAGAAACTCTTTTTTTTTTTTTTTTTTTATTCACATGAACCATACAAGTGGTATTTGTGCGCGTCGACATTTTTTAAACTACCACCGGATCGGAATCGCGGCCTCACACTCAGAAGATCCGGCGAAAGAAACTCAGCGGGCTTGTCTTTTTTTTCAATAATAATATTTACAATATAATCTAGATTAAAATTACTAATTACAATCTGATTTTAACTTAAATAAAAGGTACAAAAAATTACATTACAAATTGCAGTGGGAGATTGAAACCTCTATTCCCAAGCATGTTCATCTTCCAAATACTCTGCGACTGTATAATAGCCTTTTTGACATAATTTTGCTTTGATACATTTTTTAAACTTATTTATAGGTAGCTCTCTAATACCAATGGGCAGCTTATTGTAGAAACGTATACATTGACCCAAAAAAGATTTACTAATTTTACGGAGACGAGTATTGTACGCGGTTAGATTATTTTTGTTCCTCGTATTAATATTGTGAACATCACATTGTTTTGTAAACATACATAGATTTTTTTTAACATACATTAAGTTTTCATAAATGTATTGGGAACTGAAGGTTAAAATATTTATTTCTTTGAATTTTTCTCGGAGGGAATCCCTTACTTTAAGATTAAAAATAGCTCTAATAGCTCTTTTCTGTAATACAAATATAGTACTTATATCTGCAGAATTTCCCCAAAGAAGTATCCCATAAGACATTAAACTATGAAAATAGCTAAAATACACTATTCGGGCCGTTTCAACATCGGTTAATGTTCTTATTTTTTTAACTGCAAATGCTGCTGAACTAAGCCTATTTGCCAGTTTCTCAATATGAGGGCCCCATTGTAATTTATTATCAATTGTGATGCCTAAAAAGACAGTGGGTTCAACCAGATCCAGATTAGATCCATTTAGTTGTACATTGGAATCTACTAGCCTAACATTGGGCATTGAAAATCTAATACATTTCGTCTTATTACCATTTAAAAGAAGATTGTTAACCGTGAACCAATGTACAACTTTGGATATCGCATCAGTCATCGCATCGCACTCAGCGGGCTTGTCTTTTTTTCAATAATAATATTATTCATATGCTATCAACATGATTTCAATAATGATCTAGATTAAAATTACTAATTACAATTTGATTTTAACTTAAATAAAAGGTACAAAAAAATTACATTACAAATTGCAGTGGGAGATTGAAACCTCTATTCCCAAGCATTTAAAGACTTAATGTTCTTTCTTTCATAATCTTTCATAATCTATTGGAGTATATTATATTAAATGGTTCATAATCTACATTCTACAAGATCACTGGCATTAGAGGGCTATGCAGAAACTTGACCGAATGATCTACCACCTTACCTTTTCCTACCACCTTAGTGACAGTGTCATATTCCGCTCTAGGGGATAGGGTACTTGCATATTTAGGCCTAGCACACTGGCTATTTGACCGCGACTTACCTATCACATCAACGGTTACCTCTAGCCAACATAGTCTTTTTAGTGCTTGCTATTATCTTGGTCCCGTTTGACTAAGATTTACCTAAGTTAATTAGGTAATAGGCTAACCATATCGACTTCTGTACGTTAAGCGCCTGTAACATATTTGGTGTAGGTATTTAATCGTGTAATAAACTCATTCACTTCAGTCATTCAGTCACTTCACTCAGTCACTTTTTCATTGATTTAGTATCTATACGCCCATATCCTCGAAGAGGTAGGCAGAGGCACAACCAGGGTACCCACGACTAGCCGAAGATACTAAGTCCCACAATGTGATAGGTGGCAAGCCTATCGCCAACCGGCACGTTTCCAATCACGAGCAACATTTTTTTATTAGAAAATTGGAAAACCCAGTTTTTTTTTGTTGCTCGATCCGGGATTCGAACTCGGGACCTCATGCAGTCAAGTCCAACGACTGAACCGCTAGACCACAGAGGCGACCATTGATTTTGCCTTGTAGAGCTAAAAAAATATATAATCGACATCAGGTGCAATCGTTCACACCCTACCCAATAAATATATCGTAAATTAAATTTTATTTTCAATTTTAAAATCACATAAAAGAGTAAATAATGCAAAATATTTGACATTTGCAATGAGTATAAAATAGTTTCTCTAAATGGCTATTTCTAAGCATTTTTAAAATGTTAATGTAATAGAAAGGTGTTTTTAGTTAATTTAATACAAGGAACTTTAACGTTATGTAAAAGAAAATTGTCCACAGAATAAATATTGAAAAATGCAAAAGTAAATTAAAAAATAATTTAAAATTACAAAGACGGAAGCAACCCCATTCCCACAGTAGCTACTAAATAAATTTCAAACAGACATCTGCCCGCTAATTATCTAACGAGCAAGAAACGTGCATAATTTGCACTAAATTATTACAGAGTGCATAAAAAACGTCACACGGCGACAACTCTTTATTTTTAAAGCAATCGTCTTAAAAAACCTGTCGCAGCCCCTACTCAAGGTGTGAAATTTGCAAATTAAAATGAGAAACAAACTTTGCGATGCAACAAAAATGTTTATTTTCAACTTTGGGTCCACGTATCCGAACGCTTGATTTGAAAGAATACACGCCATGATGTTACGCTATTTTAAAATTGGAACACATGCAAATTATTTAACCCATTTCTTCGCTCGCCCTATAATTACGGTATTTTGCATATTATAAGGAATAAATATTTATAAGTTAGTGAAATTTAAGAAGTTTTGTAGTAAACTATTATTTAATAAAACACGTTCGTTACTTTTGAAACGACTTCATTTACATTTTTGCATTATTTTCAATGAGTATTTATCCCGTATGCAAATTTCCGTGTTCGTCGACGGAGTTTGATTATTAGTTTTTTGGGAAGGAACATCTTCCCATGGATATGTTTAAGATTAGCTCATGAATAAGCCAGTTTTTAACAATAATTTTAAATTTAATAAAAATGTATGTACCTACTTATATTTTCGAGACTTTAAGAACTTCAACAGTAATTATTTTTGTTCGTATGATTTTGATACGAATATAAAAAAAGTAAAAACAAAGTATCTTTATGTCCATATATGTGTATATAGGCAGATGCACAACCAGGGCACCCATGACTAGCCGAAGGTACTAAGTCCCACAATGTGATAGGTGGCAAGCCTATCGCTAACCGGGCACATATTCTATCCCGAGCAACTTTTTTTTTATTAGAAAATCGGAAAAACCGAATTTTCTTTATGTTGCCCGACCCGGGATTCGAACCCGGGACCTCATGCAGTCTAGTCCAACAACTGAACCGCTAGACCACAGAGGCGATACGAATATACACACCAAATATGCCAACTTGGGCGATTACAGTAGTTAACCTAGTTGCTGCATGGTCATCAAGTCATGCCTGAACGGATAGAACAATTTTACTAATATTTTTTATGTTGGTTCTTGTCAAGGGAAGGTTCTTAAGAATAATAGAGGGAATGAGTAATGAAAATTGCAAGGAAAGAGAAAAACATACTTTTTTTATCATACAAACTGTAAGTATCTGTTAATGTCAAACAATACGAAGATTGCCGGGTGGGCTAGTTATGTTATGAAAAATAATTGCTTTCACCCATAATTACTTCTCAATACGTTATTTCTTCAAAATAAACTTCTTCGTTTTTTATCTAGACTAAAGGAAAGTTTAATTAATTTTATACCTCATTTATGCTGTTTTATTCAGGTACTACAATTGTTTTAAATTGTATTACATTTTTGTGTTGCAAATGTTATCGGACTGAGATCGCTCACTAACGATAAAACCGCCTTTGTGTCTTAATATTAATGATGTTAAGAACAATGGCCAAATTTGTAAAGGAGCTTGCCCTGACTTTTTTTAATGTTTCAAGAAAAGCTATACTTAGATTGGTTTGTTTTTATTTATGTTTGATGTAAGTGAAAAATGGCGGTCAAATTTCTTCAACAACGTGTCAATTGTTTCGTTTTCAGATAAATCAAAAGTTTCATAAATATCTTGACAAAGATCACCTCCATGATGTAATAATATCCCAATTTTTTGTTTTTCCTTTGCTTAGGCATGATATGCATTAATAAAGTTAAGAAATTTTCTTTTAAATAGCTTCCAATTTGTCGCCATGTCACCCTCCATTTTCAACATTATAACTGCTTTTGACTCCATTTTATATAACTTGTTCTCCGCTGTCACCAAGTTGTTTTGTAATCCATGTAACGAAACTACACTATCTAGTTGGTTCACAGTTTATTACATCCAATACACTAGTTAATTACTAAAGCAGAGTTAACTTGTGCCCGAACCATATTGACATAGACAAGAAGTGGTCTGCAGTATATAGCATATTAAATCCCACAAGCTCAAGCGCATAGACAATGTACTTACATAGATAACACAACATGTAGTAAACACCATCTTGTTTAAAATCATACCTACATAGCTACGAGTTTTAGCTAGTTTAGCTACGTCAACAATCTTTTTTCGTAAAATAAAAATCGATCACGTTAGCTATTAAACAAAAAATCCAATCAAAATCGGTCCATTTGTTCAAAAGTTATTTATCATACCAAAAATACACACATAGAAACACCATACTTACTTGTATAATAACCTTCTGTTTGAATCGGGGGTTGAAAAAGCAATAGCTATCGAAACTATATTAAAAAGTAATCTAGAATCTAGATAATAGTGGAATTCTCTAGATTCTACCACATTCTCACATGAAATAAAAAAAAATACTGTTGATGAATAAATTAATATTTTGTCTTTCATTTCATTTTTCATTACACAAATATTTGTCTCCATCGAGAACGAACCCGAGCCTAGCGGTCAATCTGCTTTAGGACTGTACGCTTACCCAATGAGTCGACTTAACAATAATAAACAATAACAGTCTTAACTGAAACCATTACAATTTAAAAAAGAAGAATTTCACTATATCCAGTTTATTTTTATGATATTGGAAGGCAAACAAGCAGACGGATTTCCTGATGAACAGAGACACCGAAGGTGGTAAAGGTGCGTTGCCAACCTGAGGCCAGAATGTTAGGCCTCGAGCAAAACTAAGTTTACCGGCTACCTTACCCTCCAAACAAGTCATGACGTTATGGCGGCAGGAATAAGTAAGGCGGTGGTACCAATCCGGGTGAGTCGCTTCGAAACTCTACCACCTTATTTATTTCACATTATTAATTTGATAAAATTCTTCAAAATGAATTCTATAATTGTTATTTTAACAAGAATTCTGAATAACTTCAGATAGTAGGCGTCTTCAATTATTGCTTTGTAGCTCCCAGTAGGTATTAGTAACTATTTTTTTAAAGATTTTAGACCGGGCGCACACTCCTGTAATTATACCGTATATTAAATCGCCTTGTGGTCTAGCGGTCCGGGTGTTGGACTTGATTGCATGAGGTCCTGGGTTCGAATCCCGGGTCGGCCAACAAAAAGAAAATTGAATTTTTCCAATTTTCTAATAAAAAAATTTTGGTCGGGATTGGAAATGTGGCCGGTTAGCGATAGGCTTGCCATCTATCACATCGTGGGACTTAGTGTCTTCGGCTAGTCGTGGGTGCCCTGGTTGTGCCTCTGCCTACCTCTTCGGGGACATGGGCGTGAAGATACTTCTTTCTTTATATTTTATATAATTTTTCACAAAACACAAAAAAAACATAAGAAACAGTTTTAAGACACGTTTAAAATGTTTTTTTTCAGAAAAGAAAGAAAGAAAAGAAAAGAAAGAAAAACTTATTTAGTTGCGGAATATGAGTGTTATAAAGGTGTTACAAAATAAGTTAGGCGTTTCTACATATTCTACCATCTTGTGGTGTGCAAATATTTTAATAGTTATTAATTGAATTAGTTATTTTAATTATATACTTGATATTTGAACACTGTTTATAGTATTGTTTACATGTTTATTTATTAATACAAACAATTTTATTATATAAATTAATTTATCCCTATCTACCGTAAACTACAGATTAATGAAGATCAAAAAAGTTGGTCTCAAATAGACAATAGCATAAAGATTTACATGTTCGCTACAAAGTTTGACTACTTATTTTGTTTTTTACCGCTAAGTAGAATAGACCATGTTATTCTCTGCCAGGCACCTCGTAAATAGGTTAAATAGGTCATCAACTGGTGGTAGTGTTATGCAACAACTTGCCCGGGCAGGAATCCAGCGCCTTACCTATTCCTACCTCCATAAAGACTAAGTCATGTTCAATTTCGGAGGTAGGGTAGCCGGTAGACTTAGTACTTATGCAATTAACCTGTTATCCCAGTCACTAGACAGCGACACATTTGTAACAACTATGATGTCAGTAGCTGACTGTTTAAATAAAGCCCTGTAAGTATTAAAGAAAGCATTTGACTGTGCTTACAAAAAAAACCTTAAAATTTCATAACAATTTTTAGGAGTTAATATAATATGACACCACTCAGGCGTCTAGCTCTTATTTAAATACTGAAGATTTCCTTATCTTAACAGTAGAAAATTCTTTGTGCGGTTTATATCTGGTGCAAGGTAGGTATTCGTAATTTTTTTTGTACACTTAATTAATAAAACTCTTTCAAAAAAATACAAAAACTGTTAATTTCGACGATTTAAACTAAATTTCCTGGAACGAAAAATCATTTATGCACTGAAAAGATAACTAACTAATGTAAAACTTTGGAAGAGATCGCTGCCTTGGCGATAAGGCCGCCTTTATGTATCTTCTTAGTGTAAGTTATTTTGATGTATTTGTGATTTATTTGTATTTGGTGCACAATAAAGAGTCATTGTATTGTATTGTATTACTTCCTGCAAATAAATAAACTTCTTTTTTTTCATTTAGAGTTTATGAGACGCCAGCAATACACCAACCGATTATTTAAAATGAAAATTTAGGTGGACTTTCAAGACAGTCAAGCTATTTGTTTGCAAATAAAATAAATGGTATGTATTTATTTTATCACACATATCACATATTTTATTACACTTTTATAATTGTTAAACTTTAATTAGCTAGTTTTTGCTATATCATCACACATTTTTTATTGTTCCAAGATCGAAAAGACTAACAGCTGTATTCAGAAACGTCAATTTTCTTTTAATCCATCATTTAGTCGATATATTTTTGGATACAAAATTGTTTATTTTAAAAGTATGTATAATATAATAAATTAATTTTTTGTATGCAAAAATTAAATGTTAATTAACCTGTTTGATTGCAGTCGTTATAATTATAATTTTTATTACCAATATTCAGTAAATATTTGTAATTAAAATTAGAAAACAAAATACCTAAAATGTATACTCCCCCTAATGCAACTCCAATAAAACCCAAGAGACAATTGTTTGCTAATTATATAAAATCATAACCTTACAAAGGACTGAATAGACAAGTGCATCCAACAATATAACAAGCTGAATGGCACAATAGCGAGTATTGTGAATTATATCGAAGTATACAATGGAAGAGGGGTGTTCGAATCGATTTTGTGCTCGAGTCAAGTGGTTTTATCGATTGGTGTATAGATCTATTGTTGGTTTGAATTGGGCCTATTTAAATCTCATTTGCTGTTGATTTGAAATGCATTTCAATTTGGGTCCCAATACGGAGTTAATTGTGACGTCACGCCCATTTTTTCTTGAAAGGAAAAAAGGTTTTATTTTATACTAATTGCTATGGGCGATAATATACACGCCTCTGTGATCTAGCGGTTCAGGTGTTGGACTTAACTGCATTAGGCCCTGGGTTTGAATCTCAGGTCGGGCAACAAAAAGAAAATGGGTTTTTTCTAATTTTCTAATAACAAAAAATGTTGCTCGGGTTGGATATGTGCTCGGTTGGCGATAGGCTTGCTACCTATCACATTGTGGGACTTAGTGTCTTCGGCTAGTCGTGGATGCCCTGGTTGTGCCTCTGCCTACCTCTTCGGGAATATGGGCGTGGAGATACTATATACACATTTAAGTAACTTTTCGTGTTTGATTATGGGTGCGAAAGATTTCCAAAAGCAAAAGTAATTCTAAATATTGACCCGTGGTATAAGCTACTACTACATAAAATTTGGTAACAACCAGTTTAATAGATTTTGCGTGAAAAGTGAATAGACAAACTGAAAAACTTTAATAACCCTCCTCTTTGGTTTGTGTTTTGAATAAAATAAGTTGCAAAAATAGTTTTTAAATAATGGCATAATATGTATAAAGATTAAGTTTTATTACTGTCTTATTATATGTTTACAAGGGTTTTCAAAAATTATCCAACCGAAATGTACGGATACTAGACATATAATTACTATCGATAAAAAAAAATAAAAAAATATGTAGCCCGTAACCGTATATGGGAACGTGCCCAAGAATACAGGCATTTTTTTGTATCATTGATTGTAATGATGTATTTTGTATCTCACTTAATGTCATTTTCGACGTTCAATCTGACTTTGTTAAAGTTAATCTGGGTATTTTTTCATTGACTTAAAATTGTTTTATTCCAATAATTTATAATATCTGCCTTGTATTTCCTTTTTGTGTATTAAGAGCACCATCGTGCAATATTTCTTTGATTATAATATCCATAATATAAGGTTGTCTGGAAGAGATCGCTGTATTGGTGATAAGGTGGTCTTTGTGTGTCACTTAGTTTTTAGTTTCAATTTTAGTGCATTTATTTATATTTTGTCTTTTGCAAAATAAAGAGTTAATCTATTATATTCTAAGATATTGCAAACTTATCACAACATATAGTTGTTTTGTCTATTGTAAAATAAATAAATAGTTTGTGTATCATTAGAACCATGACCATGACGAGGTGGTAGAATAGAGACATATGGCAGGATTGCTGCAATAACCTAAATAATCACAAATTAAAAAATCTACTACCGGATCGCAACGTAGCCATTTTTTGAAACTATCTAACGATAAAATTTGGCGGATTTGTTTTTTTTAAAAAAATGTTTTACTATCCATTTTAGTGCTTTTGATAAGCTTATAAGGCTTGTAACCTATCACATTGTAGGACTTGGAGTCTTCGACTAGTTGTGAGCGCCCTTGTTTACGCTTCTGTCTATTTTTCGGGGATACGGGCCTGAAAATACTTTTTGTTTTAAAGGTACTTTTTATGTTTCAATATTCAGTTTTAAAACTGAATGTTTTTAAATTCATTTCACAAAACCTTAACCTATCTCAGACAATAAGCGCAGCCGCAAATGATTTATTTAAGATGTTGTAATGATTAGGTGTTTAGTGGGATTTTTGATGTATTCATAATTTGCATGAAATGGGACTGACCTGCCCTTCAGGGTAAAAGTCCCTTATAATTTAGATTAAAAAACATCATAAAACCTCAAAATTAAATTTTCTAATGAACAGTTCTAAAATCTATTTCTTGGAAGTCCTCTTCCCTTCTTAGATTTCTAAAAAGCCCGTTTCCACATTGATACTTAATGACTATTATAAAAATAACGAGTTATATACCTAAAATTGAGAAAGAATGCTGCTAACATATTTATCTATAAATAAGTCTAAATGCTTGTTTTAGACCTTTTAAAAGGGCAAGCAAACAATACTTTTTCCCCGTTTTAATCTGGTTTCTATGTGTAGGAAAGATATTTTTAACAAGAACCCTGGTAGTAAAGTGATGTTTTGTAACTTTCCCAGGGCTTAAGGGGTTCACCGCCCTGCCTATCCCTGCCACCATAATCAAACTGCTATGTTCCGGTCCATAGCACATAGGCAGTCAGTCTATAATGTTATAGGCCACTGTACTCTCTTACCGTCGAGCTGCATGCTTGTTCACTTTTCACTTGTCTGATGACAAACAAAAAACTACTCCTGTGAAAAACTTCCACATTTTTCCTTCTTTAACGTCGTGTACAAAAATTAATGAAAATCCATTTTGTCGTAATATACAAATGTCATAAAATAAACTTTAAAAATAAATACATTTAATTAACAAACTTTTAAATTTTAATTAGGGTTAAATCACTTTATATTAATTGATCATTTAACTCATAAGGGCCCTTTTCACTTTCCTCGATAAAAGTTTAAAATCGAATACATTATTTTGTCAGATCTTCGTAACTTGCTACAATAAAGAAATCTATAGATCTTCTCAGTGTGAGGTAGCGTTTTGACCTGGTAGTAGATTTTAAAATTATCAAGTCAAGTCACATATAATGGGTATTGCATGGTCTATCTGAACTTAAATATTATTTTTAAACTTTAAAGACTGCTTCCATGTTGCTAAGTTAAATTACATACAATAATTAAGTTAAACTATCTAATACAAAGAGTCAAATGTTCAACCAAAAAGGTATCCCTTATTAGATTGAATCCAGGAACGTGTGTGGGATACTCAGTACTGCTAGCATTTCCCTGGTTTATATACATAACTTCGAGTTATCTTCCAACATATGCTTAAATAACGCTATATCTGGCAAAGCGGCCATTTGACGCGGGCTAAGTATTTAACTGTTACAAGGCTTTCTTAGTAACAAGTAAAAGTAAAGTATCTTCACGCCCATATCAACGAAGAGGTAGGCAGAAGCACAACCAGGGCACCCACGACTAACCGAAGACACTAAGTCCCACAATGTGAAAGGTCTATCGCCAACCAGCCAGATACCCAATCCCGAGGAACGTTTTTTTATAAAAAAAAAATTACAAACCCAAATGCCCCACCCGGGATTTTAACCCGGTACCTCAGGCTGTTAAGTCCAACAACTGAACCGCTAGAGCACAGAGGCGGTCAGATATTTACAAGTAATATTAGTTAATCTGGTAATAAATTCATTACTCAAAGATTTATGAACTCGTAAAAGTTTACAAGGATAATTAATAAATACTTAAGATCTGGAATCTTGAACAATTTAAACATGTACACGGAAAAACCCTGTAGGAAATCTTTGAATAATAGTTTTGAAATTGAAATAATTTTTAATATTTGCTAACTAGGAATGAAATAGTACGTCTTAGAATATTAAGTACCGTTTTAAAGTTAATTACTTCGTAACCAACCAATCCGGGTGACCGAAAGTTTTTTATGAACCAAATAAAA
The DNA here is from genome assembly GCA_002245505.1 of Calephelis nemesis. Classification (NCBI taxonomy): domain Eukaryota; kingdom Metazoa; phylum Arthropoda; class Insecta; order Lepidoptera; family Riodinidae; genus Calephelis; species Calephelis nemesis. The sequence continues at coordinate 37,108 of NJDD01001191.1, read as the reverse complement.
TCTGACTAATCTAACCTGACCAATGAAAAATGAGATATGGGTGTAGGGCGGATTTAAACGTTAACTGTTTTTGTATTGCGTGATTATTAATAAAGTTGGTAAAAAGGGTTATGAGTTTTGTTACTAATTAAAATTTGTTACATGACTCTATCATATTGTCACCTCTGTGGTCTAGCGGTTCAGTTGTTGGATTTGACTGCCTGAGGTATCAGGTTCTAATCCCGGTTCGGGCAACAAAAAGGAAATTGAGTTTTTCCATTCTTCTTATAGAAAAAAATGTTACCCGGGATTCGATATGTGCCTGGTTGGCGATAGGCTTGCCACCTATCACATTTTGTGACTAGTGTCTTCGACTAGTCGTGGGTGCCTGGTTGTGCCTCTGCCTACTTTTTCAGGGATATGGGCGTGAATATACGCTATCATATTTATGAAACTCCGCGCTGTTTGGTGGGTTTTCCGTATGTCCCACCTGATCTTTAAAGATTTGCCAGCAAACCTAGTATGAGTATTATTTGGTTCTCGGGTATATAATCGTAGATAGATATCTATCTACGATTAATATAGATTTATATAGATAGATTTAGATTAATATAGATATAGACAGATGTCTTTATGTCTAATTAAACTTAACTGTGCGTATCAATTTCTACTTTTTTTTAAAATAGAGAATATCGTTTTTTTGGAATATCTTTTTTGAAATGTAGTGTGCCTATGAATTATACTTATGTTAGAAATTTTTTGGAGTTTTAACATTTGGGATACTTAGTTGAAATTGTTAATGTTTCAATTCTACCTAAAAAATGTTTTGTTAGACACAAACTTTAATTTATTTATATATTTATTTAACACACTATTAACATAGGACAAATATAAGAAAGAGAAAACACAAATGATATATAATTGATAACTTTTTTAGAAAAGAGTAATTTCGGAAAATATTTTAACGCTAGGATTAGATATCATGGATGCGTTGCCGATTTTCAGGAATGCTCTTTTCTTATTTTAATTATTTTTCTTATTTTATATCAGTAGATCTTCGGAACCACATGACGGTATGAGATTGTCATGTATTGCGGAGGCCGCTATGAAACTTTAAGTTGGGCGTTATGCTTCAAGACTGAAATAAAAAAAATATTTGCTGAATATCCATACATTTAAAAGAAACTTGTGTTAGTTACACGATTTATAACTCAAGAACCGTTTGGCTGAAAATTGATTAAAACCATGAGATGGTAGATACTTTTTATCCCGAAAACCACATTTCAATTTTTGCCATACAAATTGAACGGAAGCAAAGTTCGCCGGATCAGTTAGTGCATGTTAAAAGTAAGTGGGCCATTACATGATAGGTTTTGGTGTCATTTTTACCTCAATCATTGAACTGATGATAAACTAGCATGTAAGATGGTGACTGACATTATACGCATACAACTTGTTGACCTTCATTCAAATCTGATTCACTGTCTAAACTCTAAACCTAGAAAATACTTAGGTATTTGATCAACATGTTCTACCAAATTTGGTGTGCAAATCTTTACATATACCTATATAAAAATGAATATCTATTCCCCTTTGTCATAGCATCACGCGTGAACTGATGAACCAACTTTGTTAAAACAATAGTTTTTGCGTATTTTGTTAATTACTGACTGGAGAAAGTTCATATGAAGAGAAAAATGGGGAAAATTAAAGGGAAAACAGGAAAAACAATACTTTAATTATTCTGATACGCCAGCTGCTGGTAATGTCAAGCGATATTAAGTTTGCCGGGTTGGCTAGTGTTTAATATACTTGTATCTTTTATATCTATACAACTTATTCCAAAAAAATATATTTATGATATTTATATGACTTATCCGGATACAACTTAGGAATCTTCTAGAAACGTAGGCATTGCTAAAAGTTGGGCATCAGTCCATATGTAGTGGTGATCACTTTCCTTTAGATGACCCACTTGCCTATTGGTTTTCTAGAAAACAGAGTAATTATTGTTTTATAATATTGGAAGGCAAACAAGCAGACGGATTACCTAATGGTAAATTCACACCACCTAGAGGCACCAAAGGTAATGGTTTGTTGCCGTTCTGAGGCTGGGATGTTAGGCCTCGAGCAAAAGTAAGTTTACCGGCTACCCTACCCGGAATACGTCAACGGCAGCATTGACGTTACCTATGGTGGCAGGGCAGGTAACTAACAGTAATAGGTAGGTGAGGTACTTCATTTATGTATAAAAATAAGTATCTTCACCCCCGTATCCCCGAAGAGGTAGGCAGAGTCATAACCAGGGCACCCACGATTAGCCGAAGATACTAAATCCCATAATGTGATAGGTGGGAAGCCTATCACCAACCGGACTCATATCCTATTCCAAGCAACATTTTTTTTTTTAGAAAATTTAATATTTCTATATTATTGAATCTATCTACAAAAAAATAGAACATCTAGACCACAGAGGTGATTCATTCATATATAGAATAACCATAGAATTATTTATATATATCGCAAAGAATTTAAAATTTAGTGTCACACTGTCTCTATTATGTTTTATGGTCATTCCAATAGCCACAGTCGCAGGTGCTTTGACCACAATACCATGAATTAAGTAGATACCATATATTAAACTAATCAAAATATCTAACTAAAAATATTAACATACAAATTGTTAATGTGACAGTTTGATAAGAAACATAGTAACATTAACTGGAATTAGGTAAAAATTTATTGTGTTTTTTTTATTTATCGTTAAAAAAATTAACCAAACATATAGGTAGATATAATCCCACCAAAAACATAAATGTAAAAAAAGAAGAGCCAAGTTCAATACAAAAATTATGCTTGGCTGTGAACTCCGCCGCAAAAAGTATGGAAATCTTAATGGGTTCCAAGTTCTATGCAAAATCCAAATACTTATTTATAGGAACAAAATAACATTATGATCAAGTATGAAACTCTATTTCTTTGCTTTATTCGATACCCATAACAAATGCTGTTATTTCAAAATAAGAGATCTAATAGTAGGTTAGATTTAACTTGGCCGGTTTTCATTACATCAGTTATTTCATAACAATATTCAACATAATATATATCATAAAAACTGATAAAAACTGATGAAACATGAGATTCTTGATGTCATTATGGATGTGATTACACACACGTAGTTTTATGTATTTACGTTAAATATATTTTGAAACCTCTCTAATTAAAACGGCAGGAATAGGTAAGACGGTGGTACCAATCCGGGTGAGTCGCTGCAAAACTATCTCTACCACCTAGTCAGACATCACGGTTTTAGTGACGGTAAGCCTATGCTCGCCTTTCACGAGTTGCCTGGCAGGAAGGCAGATGGTCTATTCTGCAAAGGAGCCCGGACCAACACGGGGAAAATGGGGATGAATTAATGTATGAAAATCCTGTTGAGGTTAACCAAAGTTCACTTAATTGACAATTAGAAAACAACAATCACTTTCATACTACCTTTCCTAATATCTATTAAGTATAACATGCGAATATCTGTCTGTGTATGAAAGTGTATTTCATGGAAAAACCGCTGAATCGATTATGATTAAAATTGGTGTAGGTACATATAGCTAAGGCACCAAGTACAAGTTGGAAAATACCTTATTTTTTTACAAATCGACCACCAACTACCACCTGTAATAGGGAATGAAAGTTTGTTAAAAAATTGTGTTGAGTTATCAATCAATAAATAAAGAATGTTATAAAATTATAATAAAAATAAATATAGAATAAAATACACTAAATGAAAATACCAATCGAACAATAAATACCTACTTAAATATTTATTATTATTCATATACATATAAAATACTTAAACACACAATTTAAATATAAAAAAAGGTTTGGAGGGTCGGATACTTGCATATTTGGTCTAACAGTCCGACCACAGGTTAGTAACGTACCTGTAACATCCATGGTTTTGCATAGGCCAGAGTTATCTTTAACATTAGGACCCCCTTGATCGCTGAACTCATACCTACATAAAAAAATAAAAGTAGATCTATGCCTAGGTAGTGATATATGCCTACTTTAATACATAATTATCTAGTACGTATAAAAGAAAGTCGAGTTAGTTATTATGCTATTTGGAACTCAACAACGGCTGGATCGAATGTGCTGAAAATTTACGGGAAAGTAGCTTAGAACTAAGAGATGGACATAAAATGATACTTTTCATACTGCGAGAAAACCAGGAAAAACACTTTATATTTCCCATACAAACTAAGTGGGTGGGTGAAGTTCGCCGGTACAGCTAGTGATATTTAAAAAACTTAAACATACAATTTAATAGGAATAATTAGGTAGGTATAAATATCAGAAATTAACTATCAGAGTTTAGAAAATTTCAAATTTTAAGAAACGCTTCCCCCGTGCTGGTCCGGGCTCCTTTGCAATATAGACCATCTGCCTTTCTGCCAGGCAGCTCGCAAAAGGCGAGCTTAGGTTCACCGTCACTAACACCGTGACATCTTACTAGGTGGTAGAGTTTACCAGCGACTCGCCCGGATTGGTACCACCGCCTTACCTATTCCTGCTGCCATACATCATAACGTGTTCCTGTTCGGAGGGTAAGGTAGCCGGTAAACTTACTTTTGCTCGAGGCCTAACATCCCGACCTCAGGTTGGGAACGCACCATTACCACGTTTGGCGTCTCAAGGCGGCGTGAATCTCTTAACATCAGGAAATCCGTCTGCTTGTTGGCCTTCCAATATCATAAAAAAAGTTCTTTATTCCAATTAACAAGGACTCGGAAAAAGTTGATGATGGTTAGTCATAAAACATAAGTAGGTAAGGTTAGAGTAGTTTTTACAATTAGTTTACTTATATTAAGATATTTTTAATCATTCTTGTACCACTCCACTGGAAAAAGTGAGACAATGATGCAGTCCACATACCGACAGTAGCAAATTTGTATTTTCTTCACGCCCATACCCCTGAAGTGGTAGGCAGAGGCACAACCAGGGCACCCACGACTAACCGAAGACACTACGTCCACAATGTGATAAGTGGCAAGCCTATCGCCAACCGGGCACAATTTTTAATTAGGCAACATTTTAAGCAACATTTTTTTAATTAGGAAATTGGAAAAAACACATTTTCTTTTTGTTGAACAATCCAGGAACTGAAACTGGGATCTTATGAAGTCAAGTCCAACACCTAAAAACCTAGACCACATCGGAACATCACGTCGGACCGCGACGGGTTGGATACATATTAATAAATTTGAGTTCAAATAGACTACATCTTTGTGAAATATATCGCCTGATTTTCATTTCGTCATTTTTCCAGCCTCAGCGCTTATTGCAGCAGCTAAACCGCAGAAGAAAAACTACACCTAAAAAGTTATTTCTACTTATTACATTATTTAAAACTACACTTAAAAAGTTATCGGTTAGCAACCCTTGAAACAGCATTATTTCAATATAAAAATTATTTCCTATAGGCATTTTTTCATAATTAAAAACGCTTTGGCGATCAGAAATTATATTCTTTTGGGAATCATCCAAGCAAGTGAGCTTCGTAGATCACACAATATTAAAACAGCGGTCAAAGTTGATCAAAATCCGAAATAAATTATGCCAGAAGCATGTACAATCATATCGTGAACGAAGGAAAAGAAATTAAAATTTGGAAGATCACAACTTGGGCAAGAGCGTTACATAATCTACGACCTGGTGTTCCGTATTAGTTTTTTTTATGTTATAGGAAGGCAAGCAAGCAGACGGATTTCCTGATGGTAAGAAATTCACGCCGCCTAGAGACACCAAAGATGGTAATGGTGCATTGCCAACCTGAGGTCAGGATGTTAGGCCTCGAGCAAAAGTAAGTTTACCGGCCACCTTACCCTCCGAACCGGAACACGTTATGATGTATGGCAGCAGGAATAGGTAAGGCGGTGGTACCAATCCGGGCGAGTCGCTGGTAAACTCTACCACCTAGTAAGATGTCACGGTGTTAGTGACGGTGAACCTATGCTCGCCTTTTGCGAGCTGCCTGGCAGAAAGGCAGATGGTCTATTTTGCAAAGAAGCTCGGACCAACACGGGGAAAATAAGTAACATAACTTGGAAGTGACGAGTGTTATTTCCCCGTGTTGGTCCGGGCTCCTTTGCAGAATAGACTACCAGCCTGCCTGCCAGGCGGTTCGTAAAAGGCAAGCATACACTAATCGTCACTGACACCTTGACATCTGACTAGGTGGTAGGGTTTCGCAGCGATTCGCCCGGATTGGTACAGCCGCCTTACCTATTCCTGCCGTCATAACGTCAATGCTTGCTGTTGACGTGTACCGGATCGGAGGGTAAGATAGCCGTTACACTTACTTTTGTTTGAGGCCTATCATACCAGCCTTATTTTGGCAACGCACCATTACCATCTTTAGTGTCTCTAGGCGGCGTGAATTTTACCATTAGGAAATCCGTCTACTTGTTTGCCTTCCAATGTCATAAAAATAGACAATAAAAAATAACACAAGAAAAAATGTTTGTGCCTGTATTCACGAAGAATTAGGCAGAGGTGTAACTAGGACACCCAAAACTAGACGAATTTACTAAGTCCCACAATATGATACGTAGTAAGACTATCACCAACCGGGTGTATAAGTGAAAAAATAAGTCAAAATGACAGTGATAAGATCAACACAAATCTGAGTGAGATATTTTTAAAAATATTTTACTTATTTATCTGTCTATATAGGTAAATTCACAAATAAACGAAATTGGAGTATCTGTTTGTTATACTAAAATAAACACTTTTCACTACATATATATACGTTATGTATATAGGTTACGTATATCTACAGGTTTTCTACATATATCAGAATAACCTTTTTTATATGTTTGTCTAGGTAGCTGGTGTAATAAGAAGTAACTTACGCTACTTTGATTTCTGGCTTTTTTTTAATTCCAGCCGAAAACGATGCGGGCTCAGTTATTTTTAAAGTAAAAAGACCATTAAACAAATTTTATATACCGGAACAACCAGTCGCATTTAAACCTAACGTAATCCCAGAACTATCTAACACTACTTTTTAATGCTAAGTTTATGACATTTCCACTTTTTAGAATTTTAAAAATATTAATCATAGAATGTAGCATTAAGGTGTTAAGAAACTTACACTTATAAACTATAGGTAATAATAAAAATGTTATTTTTTTATAACTACTAGGTATTTGTATCAGATTTGTAGCAGCTAGTTTTTATGATTTTATACCTAAATACACTAACTGCACAACTAAAATATAATTTAACTAGCAAAACTTAGATTTGGAACATATTCTCCGAAACCAATTTATTCATTTTCACAAAAAATGTTTTAAAACACTTAAAAGATAAAACAGTATTACTTACAGTTTAATTTAAAATACTTAGTTTTTATTCAGTAAAATTAATAAATATTAATTTTGGTTTGAATTGATATTAACCATTTTTTCTAAATAAAAAATATAATTCAAATGTTTTCTTGTGATTCCTAAGCCACATAGATAATATAAATGTAAAAAATAAGGAAAGCAGAACAATACTTATTCAAACGCTAAACTTTCTAGCAAAATTTTGCAATCAGTTCTGGAAATGCTAAAAACTTTTCATTTTGTTACGGAACCCCGAAAATGAATGCTTTGTAATAGAAATTAGAAACGAAACGAACACTTATATCAGTAAAGAAAGTTCGGCTTCAGTTAGGGTGCAGTTTTTTTTCAATCCAAACGCGTGAACAAAAAAACACCCCTCTGCATATGAAACATTACCCCACAATACGTCCAATGGAGCTGTACCCCAAACATACTCATTTTTATAAACAGATTTTTTTCTTCCCGCTAAAAAGAGATAGACTATATAATTTAATACCAGATAAACATAAGTTAGAAAGAGATGGATGGTAAGAAAAAGTTTACGCTTCGGATAAAGAAAGCTCAGGTATGGATAAGGGTGTGGAGGAAAGAAAAAAGGGATACGATGTGGGGTGGTGTCCCTCCCCGTGGGTGGTAGGGTACGTCGTGGTTCAGATCATAACCGCTAGATGGGGTGAATAAGAAAGTTGTTTTTATTGAATTTCGGCAAGAGAGTTTTGGCATAATGATGATGGATTGAACGGTGGCTTTCTGCAGATAAGTTTGAGGGAATTTCCCGTTGCGTGTAAAAGCTTTAAATATTTTTATATTTTCAGCCCTTAGCCCATAGCTCGCTTTAAGTTATCTTCGAAATCTTTAGTAATTTTGTTGGTGAATAAACCAAATAACACTTATATCACAAATAGAGCTTTTACTGAGCTTTAACTGAAATAGAACCTACTGTATAGTAGGTGCTTAAGCAATATAAAATTCACGAACTCAAAGTTTTTTATAAGATCTCATTTTATGATCTCAAAACTGCCTAAAGCGTAGACAGGTTAAGTCAAGCACACGCTAATATAAACAACCCTTGTTATATTTTTAACCGACCTCAGAAAAATAGAGGTTTGTTTTAGTATTGATATTTTTAAACAAAGAAACACTTGTACTGTTTTACGTATCACTTTACGTTTTGTAAATAGCCTACCGGTTTCGCTTATACAGCATCATCAAGGCTAAGTTAAGTTACTGTTAAGTAACTTAACTTTAAGTTTATTTGTTTAAAAATATGAATATTTGGAAGTTTTACCAAGCGCCGACGATGGAAAATATCAAGTATGTTTGTTTTAGTGTTTGTTTTTATTACTAGGCTGATATTTCACGATTGATCGGGTTTTATCCGAGGTGTCTAGAGTCTTCGAAACGAGCATATTTTGACAAAAAAATAATGAATGTGAAGAAAGTTAGGCAGATCTGCAAGGATTGTAACATAAGGTACTGGATATTGTCTTCCTATTCCTAGGGACTAGGCGTGAAGATAAGTTTTTATTGCTCCGCTAATAATAAGGCATTTTTAATTTTTTTTGTCATGATTTTAATTGGTTTCAAGATTCAACAAGTGGCTTTTGAGTAAAAATTTTTTGACGAGAAAAATTCTTACGAGTTTACGTTGCACCTTTTTTTGCAATTAACATGTATCATTTTTAATATAGATAAATAAAATAAAAAAGTTATACTCAAAAATGTAGACTTTTGGGTACTTTTGTTCGAGACGAGACGTCACGCCCATTTTCTCTTGAAGGGAAAAAAGGTTTTATTTTATACTAATTGCTATGGGCGATAATATACACGCCTCTGTGGTCTAGCGGTCCGGGTGTTGGACTTGACTGCATGAGGTCTCGTGTTTGAATCTCGGGTCGGCCAACAAAAAGAAAATTGGATTTTACTAATTTTCTAACAAAAAAAAAAGTGTTGGTCGGGATTGGAAATGTGCCCGGTTGGCGATAGGCTTGCCACCTATCACATTATGGGACTTAGTATCTTCGGCTAGTCGTGGGTGCCCTGGTTGTGCCTCTGCCTACTTCTTCGGGGATATGGGCGTGAAGATACTTTTTTTTGCTCGAGACCTAACATCCCGGCCTCAGGTTGTCAACGCACCATTTTTACCTTTGGTGTCTGTAGGTGACGTGAATTTCTTACCATGAAGAAATCCGCCTGCTTATTTGCCTTCCAATATCATAAAAAATTGGGGCATGCTATTTAGAAAAAGAAGTGAAAATTAGATTTTTTTGTAGGACGAATATTAAAGGAACAAGCTAACTTTTCTCTTTTCTCTATTCTCTCTGTGTATATGCAAAGGATTTCAGGAAAGTAAAATTTTCGTCTGTTCGTCTTGAGTCGAAGTGAACACGAGTTGAAAGAACTCAGGTAAGAGAGTCTTGGCACTGCGTTTTTCTCCTTCTTTTCATCTATTCTCCTATTTTCCCACATATTTAATAAAATTTCTATTCTACTATTTTCATTACAAGTTTATTCAAATTTTCTTTTCTCCTATTTTGCCACATTTACGCTAAAGTTCTGAATTTAAAACTTATTGGTCGTTATTAAAGGCCAAGTTTGATTTTTTATGCCTTTTTTTTATTAGACTGTTTATTAACTTAAGATCAGTAAAATTGCAAAAAAAATCAATTTCGATTCTAAGGATTACGTTATGTAGTACACACAAATTAGCTGCTTCACTCAATTTAAGTTGGATTCCATTATCAGATGACAGGTACATTTCTTTTGGTATTAAGACCACCTCTAAAACATGCTATTTAAAACAAAAAAAAATCCGTTTAGAAATGATGAAGAAATAGATTAACATATTTCAAAAAATAAATACTTATGTACGCTAGACTCCTATTTTTATTCTAAACCTAACCTACTCATTTTGTCGAAGTCGGTTAAAATACGCAGATATATAAGAATGAACCGTAGCCTATGTTTACAGTTATAGAAATACATTTTTAGCAAATCTATTCACATAATTTCAATTTCATCACTACATAGCATAAAACAAAGTCGCTTTCCGCTATATATACCTATGTATGCTTAGATCTCTGAAACTATGCAATTTATTTTGATGCAGTTTCTTAGTAGATTCAATAACATGAATAATAACATTCTTTCTAGCAGTAAAATCCAAGTAAAGTTATGTGGTTATATATAATGTTTTCTTTTTTTAATTTGAATTATTGAATTTTATTTAAAACTATCCGAATTGACATGACTATTATTAATTATTATTTTGACATTATGTGCCTAATATTATTTCTTTGACATTAATTGATAACATGTAATTACATATTTGTTATTAACATTATTTTTCATTATTTTTTTAAATTTTAAAATGTGGATTAATTTAACGTCTTTTAAAATAATTATATTATATTTGCATGCCAATCATTGGTATAGTAGTAAGCACTATGTATAGAATGTAAGATCTAATATGTACACTACTGAAGGCAAATAAATAAACAAACAAAACAAACAAACAAAACAAAAAACATGAAAGTTTGTCTACCCGTTGCAAAGTTTGGACGGGCTGCTAGATTTTTGTTACTGTATCTTCCTTTTAACGAAATAAAAAATAATGAAAACATTTTTATCTCTTTACGTGCTACAAGACAATGTTCTATATTTTCTAATAGGATTGAATTAAGGTCAACTATAGGACATAACGTTACTTATAATTGGGATGTTAATTGTGGATTTTGTATGGAAAAGTACAGACTCTTACAGCACAGTTTAAGCATTATGCAGACGGTTGTAATCACGCCCCAAATACGCGTTCCACAAAGGTAACCATGGTGGGAACATATCAAAATATGGATCAAATCTACCTTCAACACGGATGGAAACCAAAATTTACAAGCGTTTCACCGTGGTCGTTTTCTAGTAAAGGGGTTACGGTAACCGGTCAACTAAACCAAATGAAGAAATGACGTCAGTAGTATACCGTTATCTTATTAGGTGGGTGAACGGGTAAAACAAATGTAATAACAACTGGACTCGATGGACTGTTGCCTTAAATTAAAAAGATAACTTAAGAAATTGTGTGCCACATTAACTAGTACCTACAAACGTCATGACAAAGTAGAAAAAGTCAAGGATATAAGATCTCATTACTAAATAATTCTATAGTTATAGTTTTAGACACGCCAAAAACAGATTTTCACAAAGGCAATAATTTTTTAACGAACTCTCTACGCGACTGTACAAACTACAAACAGCATTAAAAACAAACGCGTACTAACGAAAGCATTAATTTAAAATTCGAATCGCAAAAGCTCGCAAGACTTTCATAAATGGACTTTCTTGGATGGGTAAACGACAAATAAATAAATAACGAATAATAACAAAAAAAAGAAATCAATGAACTGTTTGCCTATAGTAAATAGATAATTAAAAAAATTGTGTACCACATAAACTGAGACAAATGTCTCAACAAAGCAGAAAATGTTAATTTCAACTTTGGATAAGTTTTTAGACATGGCAAAAATAGTTTTTCACAGTGGCAATATTTTTTAATGAACTCTCTACGCACTGTACAAACTACGGACCGCATTAAATACAAATGTGTACTAATGAGAGCATGACTTTAAAATTCGAATTGCAAACGGCAAGAATTTCATAAATGGACTTTCTTGGACGGGTAAACGATAAATAAATAAATAACGAATAATAAGTAATAATAAAAGGAATCAATGATCTGTTCGCCTAAAGTAAAAAGATAATTTAAAAAATGGTGTACCACATAAACTGGGACAAATGTCTCAACAAATCAAAAAATGTTAAGCAGAAAAAAAAATTCTACTAAATAATTCGAATCCCGGGTCGGGCAACAAAAAAGGAAAATTGGAATTTTCTAATAAAAAAATGTTGCTCGGGTTTGGAAATATGCCCGGTTGGCGATAGGCTTGCCACCTATCACATGGTGGGACATAGTGTCTTCGGCTAGTCGTGGGTGCTTTGGTTGTTCCTCTGCCTACCCCTTCAGGTATATGGGCGAGAATATGCTTTTTTTTAAATAATTTCAACCTTAGACAAGTTTTTAGTCATGCCAAAAATAGTTTTACACAAGGCAATATTTTTTTAACGAACTCTCTACGCGACTGTACAAACTACGAACCGCATTAAATACAAACGTGTACTAACGAAAGCATAACTTTAAAATTCGAATTGCAAACGCTCACAAGACTCATAAAGGAATAAAATGCGTTTTAAAAACGTCGCGTTTTAAAAATATATTTAATTTCGTAATGAATAGCTTCTGTTGGTAGTTGCGCCAAAAATCTTTTAATTAGCGGTGTGTTGGTTAAAAATCTCACTTGACAACGCGTTGAGAATTTCAACCCTTTCACTTCCACAGCGGTAATGAGATAAGCCCTTATACGTCTGCTACGTGAATAGGCGTCTAGTTTTGAGTATACACACGTAATTAGTGCTAACTACGCGTGAATATTTCAGTTGCTCAAAGCACTAGTTTTTTCGTACAATTTAACCTGTCTTATTATCTTTATATATATATAATTCTTGTGTTCGTGTGTTTGTCTCTGAACTCCTTCTAGACGACTGGACCGATGTTGATGAAACTTTTTGTGTGTGTTCAAGGGAATTCGAGAATGGTTTAGATTCACAATTTGGTCTTCTGGAAAATGTTTTTAATTAATTTTTAATAATAAGTAGTTGTTGATTTTGGAATGTTTCACATCGAATCCGACAGACTGCGCTACTGTCGAAGCATTAATGTCAAGCGATACGAAGTTTGCTGGGTCAGCTAGTTTATATATTAATCTCTATTTCTTTGGTCATCGTATCACATGTAAAAGAACGATGGTGCTATTTGTTTTTTAGAAATAGTTTTTGTTTCAAAAACTGTTTTATTATCCCAGCTGGGCTGGCAATGCACCTTTAGCATCTTTTTGTGTCATACCATCTTACCATCGGGAAAATAATTTGTTTGTTTGCCTTCTAATCCAAAAAAAGCTTTTTTTACTTAGATATTACGATCTTACGAATTACGAATTACGATCTTCAAATTAAGAAATACTTAGTTTGAAGATCATAATTCGTTCACTTTTTCAACAACAAACAACATGACGAAAAAAAGCTATAAGAAAACAAATATTCTATATATACCAACGCAGGTAGGTATACCCTAAATATACTTTACCTAATTTTTTTAAGAAAGATATTCTACATGTAGGTATAGGGCCTGATAGAGTTGACGGCAACCGAAACGAAAGCCCCTGGGCTTCCACAAACGAGAGACTTCGTAAAAATGTCTTTTAAATTTCGACTAGTAAACACTAGGGAACATCTTATCCTTTGACATATTTTCTAATGTTCTACCTTTACCTCCAGTAATTTGTACAAACATAATTACATTGTTCTTAAATATTAACAGAAAACATGAGACAAAATTGACTAACAAAATTTTATTCTTGTTATGTTGAAAACAATCGTTTGGTGCCTAGGGGGTCTCCACTCCTCTGATGCCCCAAGGCCTTCGAACCTCTAAATCCGACCCTGTTTAGTGGTATTATTGTTTTGTGATAAGTATAGTTTTAAAAAATATAGATAAATAACCTAAGGCAGTCCTAAAAGTCCCTACTAATAAGTTTCCATTTAAAAAAAAAGTTAAAAAAAAATATCTTCACGCCCATATCACCGAAGAGGTAAACAGAGGCACAACCAGGGCGCCCACGACTAGCCTAAGATACCAAGTCCCACAACGTGATAGGTGGCAAGCCTATCGCCAACCGGGTACATATCCTATCCTGAGCAACATTCTTTTATTAGAAAATTGAAAAAAACCCAATTTTCTTTTTGTTGCCCGACCCGGGATTCGAAACCGGGACCTGATGCAGTCAAGTCCAACAACTGAATCGCTAGACCACACATTACCTTACATTTTTCGCATTTAGTTTTAGGAGTGACGAAGCTATTTCATAGGTAACTACTCACAAGAAAACATGAATATTGTTATTCATTTTAATAAGCAGTGAAGACACACCCCAACAGGTCCAATTTCTTTTTTATTTCAAATTAGAACGCAGTCTTATTAGATATACAAAAACGTAATATTTTTCCCATTGGCAAACAACTCAACCTTTCACAAATATCCAATTCCGGCTTCGTATAAGCAATAAATAAGAGGAAAAGGCTTTCCAGACGGTGCCTGCCGGGGAAAAAGGGAGAAATAAGTAAAAAAGGCAACGGATCGAAGTCCTTCGTCCGTCGGATCCAATAATCCTGCCGTCTGTCCGCCGCCTAATGTGATCGTAGCCTAATGAAAAACGCTCGACTCCTATCTATAGGCGATTGGGATTAAGTTGGATTTGGTCTGATTAGAAATTTCAATTTTATTTAACATTAAAATAGAATTTAAGACCGCTTCGTTGATCGAGTGGCTAGCGTATACGCCTAACTACATCGACAAACCGCGAGGCTCGGGTTCGATTCCCGACGGGGGCAGGAATTTGTGTGATGAACATTTAGATGTCTACATTTCCGGGTCTGGGTGATTATTAAATTTATTCTGGTATATATTTTAGTATTTACTATATATAATAGTATCGTTGTCTAACACCGATAACACAAGCATATAATTTGCTTACTTTGGGGTTAGATTCAATTCGTGTGTTTTGTCCAGGGGTATTTATTTATTTACAAAAAAAGAAAAAGAAATTTCAAAGAAACTTGAGAGAAACGAAAGTTATGGCCATTGTAAATGTGCATTTCATCTGTAACGATGAACTCATTAAGTAGGTACTCAGAAATGTGTATCTACAGGACATAACTAATCGAGTAAAGGGTAAAGTTACAGCATTCGTCGGCTTGAGACGAGAGGGTACAGGTTCAAATCCTGTCAGGAGCGAATTTTTTTCTTTCTTTAAAATTTGTAGCATTTTAACTCAAGTACAGGGCAAGCGTTAAATAAAAATACCTTGATCACATGATTGAAGACATTTTTAACTTTACCACTTTTCCTCTTTTCGATATCATTATTTAAAACAATTCACAGAATCGTCAATCGCTGGCAAAGCGTTAACAATTTAAGCCATGGACTCGAATATTGTTGTTAGAAATTGCATTCTTTCAATTATCTTTGACAATGGAGTTTAATCTTATTATGATTAAAATTAATTTTCAATTAATGCTAGTGAAAGTATGTAATGAGATTTGGAATGAAAAAAAAATACTTGAAAAAAATATCTTCAAGAAATTGGGAAAATCCAATTTTTTCTTTTTGTTGGCCGACCCGGGATTCGAACCCGGGACCTCACGCAATCAAGTCCAACACCCTGACCGCTAGACCACAGAGGCGAACTTTTAAATTAAATAGGTAGGTACAATTTAAATTTAGTAAGCCATAAAGGTATACAAATTAAATTCACGGAAACTAAATTCAATTGTAAATTCTAAATCCCCAATTGTTTTATAAATTTTCTCTAAGCGTATTAATAAAATATATAATAAGATCGTTTTCCGTTCACATGGTCTTGCTCCTTTTTTCGCCTAACAGCTCGTTAAAACAGTTATTAACAAGGTCACTTGTAGTAAAGCGCTGTGCAGCAACTTGCACGGGTGGGGATTCACCGCCGTACTTATTCCTGTCGCCATAATCACAGTCATATTTCGGTCCAGAAGGTAGAGTAAGCAGACTTGCACCGCGACCACAGGTCAGCGACGCACTTATGGCATCTATGGTGGCTCACAATGGTCTAACAATCAGAAGGGCCGTGTGCTTGTTCACTGACTTATGCCAAAAAAACGACGGGTTGCACGCCGGCAGTGCCGGCACAAGTGAAAACTTGAATGCTAACTTGTGCATTTTGGATATTCTGGAATGATTAGGGAATAATTTTGCACGAATTGCTTTAATTATCAGTATGAAAGTACTATCATTTATGTGGTAGAATACAATATTCGTTTATTGCACTATCCTAAACAAATATGACAACACGAAAATTCGCGCAAGCACCCTGCACTGTCTTACGAATTTTCGATAAGGTCACGTGTCCTGACACGAGTTTAGAAGTTTTCACCCATTCAAAAAGGTGCGCAACTCTGCTAAAGAAGTTTTTATTTAAAAAATGTCAGCTCATGTTAAAGGCTTTGTTATTATAGTTTTAATATTTATTTTACATGGAATCTGTGTGGCAAATAACTAAGTATTGCCATTATGGTGTTTGCAATTAAACCCGCCCCAATTATGCGCTGTACGACAAATAGGCAGGTTATGTTCAAAGTAATGGGGGTTATTATGAGCGATTAGTCACAAATACGATCAAATGTCACGCAAGCTTAGTTTAATCTGAAAAATATTACATTTAACCACACTATATATTTTTCTTTATGATAAAACTTACAAGTATGGCTAAGAATCTGCAATAGTCCCATTTCTTATAAGAGTTTCGAAAGATTATTTTCTGTGGTGTACAAAATTATAATCTTTAGTGTCCACTGCAGTTTTGTTTGCGTAAAGATTTCAACTGGATTTACATACTTTTCATATTTATAATGAACTTAATCTAAAAAAAAATTATATGTTTTGTTTCGTTTTGCCACACCACTTCTTCAAAGATAAACTTCTGCCAATAGATACCACTTTAATTGCAAAACTACCATAACATTGGTATGTTGTCATGTGTATTGGCAGAAGTTTATCTTAGAAGAAGTGGTGTGCAAGTTATAATAATTGGACTGACAGAAATTTCATTATTTTTTGTTATCTATTCTTTCTTCAAACAAGTATGTCATGAGTCACAAAAAAGTTGGATAAGATTTTCTCATTACAGTAAAGATAATCGATATAAGTCTAAATGTTAAAGAACGAGGGGCATAAGATGTATGTTTAAAAAGCGCTCAGAATCTATGAAAACGATTTTCACAGTCACACGTCGTCTGCTTCTTTTTTTTATTATGGTAATAGAGTAATTATTAGAAAAGCCCTTTCAAAGTTAAAAATTTGTGATACGCGTCGTCGTTATTGTTAACCAGAAGTGATGTTTGATCTCATGAGTAGTTACTTTGATACTAAGACACCCTTTTATTTTTAATTTTGATTAGCTATTAGAATTTTAGGCAGTTAATACTACTTGTATAAAAAACACTTCTAATTAGAACAGGTAAATGGGTAACACCTAGCTAACGTCACACTGATAATAAAAAAGTATATATGTATATATGTTTGCCTCTAACGAGCTACTAAATCATTATAGCCCGGTGAAGTTGTAACAACATAATATTAGCCATTTCAGAAAAAAAAACTACCAAATCAATTTGTATTCTACTAGGGTGCCTGGCTGGGACCTTCACAAGGTAACTGTTCAACGTGTAGTATTAAACTCAATATTATTGCCAATAATATAATTGTGAAATTAAACTTACTTCAGATTAATATGTATGTACATGATTACGTCATTATTTAAAAATATTTAAAGTAATTGGTAAGGACTATGAATACGGCACCGCTTCGCGAATGCAAAAAGAAATCCTGAAATGGGTTTACTTTGGTAACGAAATCAACATAAATTTAAAGGAAAATATAAATGTATATGCTTAGCCATGAAATTACAAATAATATAGTTCAATACTTATTCTGATAATTATTCCAATTAGAATTTTTCGATTACATTCTCATGATTTGGTCGTTTTTACGTATTTTTTTAAATTTCAAATTTCAGAAATTTGACTTGATCTAATTTTTTTTCTTAATAAAATTTTAGGGAATCAAGTTTACATACATACATATCTGCACGCCAAATCTCATACGAGATAGGCAGAGAGTATCTAGTGCCAAATTTCACGATACGATAGGTCAAAAAGTCACCAATAAGACCACTAGTGATAAAATGCTGGGATGTTTGGGTAGCGATCTACTGCCTTACCTACGCCTGCCGAATAGGGTAGCTGGTAGACTTTTAATATATAAAATGTCCTAACATTTTAGGCACTGGACAACCAGGCCACAACATCTATGGACCAGGGGTGTCTCTTACCAACGTGAGAACTGTGTCCTTTTTCGCCATCTTAAAAAAAATGACACGTGATTCTTATAATGTGAAATTTGTATTTAATATGTATGGATAAAAACTTAAATTTGTTAACGTTTAATTTTAAACTTTGAAATAATTCCACATTAATCATTTTTGGTAAAAATAAAAATATCTTGGGGCATGAGAGGGGCCCACTTATGCCCGGTTCCTATATTCAAGAAACGAGTCGTTATGCTTACGAAAGGTAGATTTTTTGACCAATAGTAAAAAATCTAACAGCGGTCGGTCGTTATCGACTGTTAATTCAAAACATTTTGTGTAACTATGAGCAACGTTCGTCACTTTTAAGCAAACTACCAATGGTTATAGTAAAAGATTACAGTTTGTCGATTATAGGAACCCAACTTAAGACGAGTTACCTAATAACCTTTTTTCGAAGCATTTCGTATTTTTGAACTATCATAACTTTTTTTAGATGATACTAGATAAATAATTCGCGCCTGTGGTTTAGCGGTCCGGCGCGCGGGGTCGAACTTGACTTCTTGAGGTCCCGGGTTTGATCCAAGTGTTGGGCAACAAAAAAAATTAGAAATTGCGTATTTCCAATTTTCTAATATAAATAACGTTGCCTGGGATTAAATATGTGCCCGGTTTTCGATACGCCATCTTCGACTTAGTATCTTCGACTAGTCTGGTGCCCTCACTGTGCCTCTGCCTACCTCTTCGGGGATATGGGCGTGAAGATACTATACTTAAAATATAAAATTTCAATTACATTACATTAATTCATATAATTGAGATGTTCTCTATAACTAAAAACTTTCGATTTCGTAACTGACTAATTTATGATCAAAAAAATTCATAGTTCATTCCCTAAAGTCCTAGAATACTAAAATTCAAATTTAGTGATAGTTTTTTAACTTCCGAACTCCATCTTAGCAAAATTCTCGAAGCACGAACATAAAATAAGTTATGAAAAGTTTATCTACAAAAATATGTCTGCTACTCGGGAAGCAGGCGTCCTTAAGAAAACCCATTCATTCAAAATCAGCTGATGACTGGTTCTCTTTCACAACTATGAGAAATTGTATTGGAAGTGCCTCTGTCTCTGTCTAGCCAAAGGAAGTAGTGACGTCATAACGAGGTCGTCTTTCAGATTCACTCATTAAATAAACAAGGAATGAATCGTCCGTTACGATGGCAGGACCATCGTCTAATTAATAATCGTAGTAATTAGGAATATTCATTTTCACATGTTTGAAGTGTTATTAACTAATCATGACGGGTAATTGATGTATAATTATGATGGTCATAAATTATTAGTTTGTTTTTTTTTACCTCAAAAACGTATTAAAAATCATCTTAGGCTTTTAAGCTTTTAGCTATTGAGACAGTTTGCAATGTATAGTTCCTCCCAAATAGCTAACGGTACGGTACGGTAACGGTCATCGATCGGTATGAGTTCGTTATTACTGACAAAATTATAACATAATTTTAATTACCTCTGTAACTCTCTATAGAAACAGAGTAGTGCGAATCTTCTATAAGCAAATAAATAAATAAAAAAAAGATTTAAAGCACGGTATAAGTGGTCAAATCATAAAGGCAATCAACGGGTGCCAATTCTAAAATGACAATAAAATATTTTTACCTATAAATTCTTAAACTCAGTATTTTTAAACTTCACTATTGTTAATCATATAAAATTTTATGAATTTATTGATAAATTAAGTACATTTCAACATAATACTGAATTTGAAACAAATAAATATTTATTAACAGATGCTGAAATTTAATTTAACCACTAAAAGTTACACTTTACTATAATGAACACTGACTCGACATTAAAATTTTCTGATAAGCAAGCTTTGCCTCAACATATTTGACCAAAAACAAATCTCATAGTGGAAAAGCTCGTGTGTCACGCTGAGCTGACGCACATTGCGCCTGTTTTAATTCGTATCCCGACCCCGCCGTTCTTCATTATCTTATTACTTAGCCAACTTTGTATACCACGACTAGGACCGCTTGACACTTATATATTTTAATTTAAATGTGATGTATATTTATAGAATCATTTTATATGCATGATGACAAACTATCTGATAGTAGGTATTTTTTTTGCTTATTCATGAATCTTTTTTAAAAAAGTAAGCATGTTTTTGCTTATTTATGAAACCTTTTTCATTCATAAGAATAAGGATATTTAGACTAATAAAGAAAAGTATCTTCATGCTCATATCCCTGAAGAGATAAGCACAGGTACAATCAGGGCTTGATATAAGGCAAACCTATCGCCAACCGGGTACAATCCTGAATAACGTAGTTATTATTAGAAAATTTAAAAAACACATTCTATTTTTATTTTGTTGTTTGGGACCTCAATCAGTCAAGTCCAAAGCCGAAATTTAGACTATGAATGATTTTGAAGTGTTTGGTGATAGCTTGCCTAAAAAAGTATCTTTACGCCCATATCCCCGAAGAGGTAGGCAGAGGCACAACCAGGGCACCCACGACTAGCCGAAGACACTAAGTCCCACAATGTGATAGGTGGCAAGCCTATCGCCAACCGGGCACATATCCTATCCCGAGCAACATTTTTTTTTTCATTAGAAAATTGGAAAAACCCAAATTTATTTTGTTGCCCGACCCGGAATTCGAACCCAGGAACTCATGCAGTCAAGTCCAACAAAAGAACCCCTAGACCACAGAGTAGCTTGCCTATGGTAAGTTTATTTTTATAACAAAGTTTGGGAGCAAGATCTCATTTTACTTTTTGCCCTCTATATCCCACCATTCACAGTATCTATAGGTGGTAATTATTCTTGTTCATCTAAGGTCTATTGGTCTCTTACGTATCGAAATCGATCGAACGATATAATAACATAAAGCATTATTTAAAAAAAATAATTTAATAAAAAAAAATCTCGTGTAACAGTGTGCATGAATAAACTCCTCCGAAACGGCTTGACCGATTCTCGTGAAATTTTGTGAGTATGTTAAGTAGGTCTGAGAATCGGCCAACATCTATATTCCATACCCCCAAGTAATGAAGGTGACTTACTCAAAATTTTTTTACTAAAATCACATTTAAAATATAGCAGAACAACGTTTGCCGAGTCAGCTACTATACGTATACAAAAATAAACACTGACTCCTACAAAAGAGTAAACTGTGGTTATGTAATAGTAATCAGACAACTATGGCACGGTAATATTATCTAACTATGGAGACTGGAGCTAGTAGCAACAGATAGACATATGTAAAAAAGTGGCTCGGTCTAATCATCACTGATACTACCGTCCAACAAATGTCACAAAATAAGTAGCATATGAACTGACGCTCTTCATTTTAGAATTTTTTGGTCTATT
Organism: Calephelis nemesis; assembly: GCA_002245505.1. Lineage (NCBI taxonomy): Eukaryota > Metazoa > Arthropoda > Insecta > Lepidoptera > Riodinidae > Calephelis > Calephelis nemesis. Next base: position 15,340 of record NJDD01001191.1, on the reverse strand, counting down.
GACGTGACAACGTCTTAAATTAGGTTGCGGCTCGGAGTCACTCATGAAAAAGTGTAACGCCCAGTAACGTTACGATGAGTCACCAAAAGAGAGAGTGGCCCGCCGGAGCGGCGAATGGCTTGCTCTCCCACTCTTTAATAATATTCGTATCAATAAATATTCTACCGAGAAAAAGACGTTGTCACGTAAAATCTTCGCCCGTAAAACCGACTTTACAGGCAACCATTTTTTTTTCAAAAGTACTCATTACCAACCAAAGGTACTAAAAGTAGTAATTCGTTACCCCATCCTGGTCCGGGCTCCTTAGCAAAATAGACCAACTGCTTTCCTGTGCCAGGCAGCTCGTTAAAGGCAAGCACAGGCTTACCATCACTTACACCGTGACATCGACTAGGTGGTAGAATTTCGCAGCGACTTGCCACCTTGCTCATTCCTGGCGCTTAATAACGTTAATACGCTTGCCGTTGACGCGTCCCGGTTCGAAGGGTAAGGTAGTAAACTTCCTATTGCTCGAAACCTAACATCTCGGCCTTAGATTGGCAACGCACCATTACCACCTTTGGTGTTTTTAAGTGGCGTGAATTTCTTATTAACAGGTAATCCATCTTCATGTTTTCCTTCAAACATCCTTAAAAAATGATACAAATTAAAACCAAAAGGATCAAAACCTATGCTTCCTGGTAGGAATCTTAAGACGGCGGCAGAGTTGTTCTAAGAGGAGACGTTAATGCCGTCGCTTTCACCTTGACCAGCCCGAACTTTCACCCCAGTTCCGCTCTCCCACCCCGCTCACCAGAAACTGGGGCAATAAGGGGTTAATACCCAGAGACAAACACTACCCACTTTACAATTTTTGTTTTAGAAAGTTTTTTAGAAAATTATTTGTAGGAAGGATTTGTCAGCATCAGGATGTGACAATTCCATCACCCGTTGCTTCAATAATCCAGAGATTGGGCTACTAGATAATTCTGTTAAAGCAGTCAATTAGACTAAGAAGCAGAGCCAAACTACCACCGCCTTATACATTTTTATCTCTATAAACTTTGGGTGTTATCTTGTTTCAGTTTTGAGATAGGGGGAGTCGACAAACTTGCTTACCCAATAGGCTTAAAATGACGCCCTATTACCAAGACGTCAATTCAAAGTTGTCAACACTGTTTTGCATCCATTTTAACCATAGATTTATTTAAAAAAATCATTTTCACGCCCATATCCCCGAAGACGCAGGAAGAGGAACAACCAGGGCCCCACGACTAGCCGAAGACACTAAGTCCCACAATGTGATAGGTGGCAAGCCTATCACCAACCGGGCACATTTCCAATCCCGAGTAACATTTTTTTTATTAGAAAATTGGAAAAATCCAATCTTTTTGTTGCCGGACCCGGAATTCGAACCCAGGATCTCATGCAGTCAAGTCCAACAACTTAACCGCTAGACCACAATCGACATCCAAAAATAAAAACTTTAAGGTAATCTAGTTAGTAGATTAGGTGATAGTTTCATACAACATCTCCATCCAATTGGTACCAGCTCCTGTCTGTTTTCTCTAGCTGTATCTGCTAAAGTCAACATAAAACCGCATCTGTACTCGTACCAATATTATAAAGCTGAAATGTTTGTTTCTTTGCTTAATCGCGCTAATCTCAAGAACTACTGGTCCTATTTAATTCTTTCAGACTCAGATAGCCCATTTATCGAGGAAACCTGTAGGCTATATATAATCACGCTAATTATTCCACGCGGACGAAGTCGCAGGCGGAACCTAGTATGAAATAAAACAATTGCGATATTATGTTTCGTATTCAAAGCCTACACACTCAACATCATCATCATCAGCCGGAAGATATCCACAAGGATGTATACAAAATTTAAATTGGCACTGCCTGTAAACCTATCAGTAGTTAGTCCACCTGATACTGTTGTTCTTAAATAATAGACATGAAAATTCAGTAGGTAGTGTATGTAATAATACTTCATATAATTATCGTCATCATTATACATTATTCTTTAGTATTTAGTATCCACAATACGTAGTACTTCGTAAATATTCCACGTACCTACTAGAAATGAGAGGTTCTTTTTATGTTCTGGAAGGCAAACAAGTAGACGGATATCGTGATGGTAAGAAATTCTCGCCGCCTGGAGGCACCACAGGTGGTAATAGTGTGTTGCCAACCTGAGGCCGCGATGTTAGGTCTCGAGCAAAAGTAAGTTTACTGGCTACCTTACCCTCCAAACCGGAACACGTCATGACGTTATGGCGGCGGGAATAGGGAAGGCGGTTGTACCAATCCGGTTGAGTCAGTTGTCACGGTGTTAGTGATGCCTATGCTCACCTTTTACGAGTTGCCTGTCAGGAAGGCAGATGATCTATTCTGCAAAAGATCCTGGACCAACACGGAGATAAAACATAAATAAAACATTTTGACATATTTCTTAAGGTTTCTTATATTTTCCGAATATGTTATTTTTTTGGTCATTCATCATTAATTATAGATATTTCTACAACAATTACACTGAATAGTTTGCTAGTAAAATCATCATGACTTTTAAACAAATAGGTTGGAAAAATGTAGCCGTTCTAAAGTGACATCAAAGTTATTCCCGTCGGCAAGCTTATCAAAGTGCCGCCGGCGTCCGCGGCCCTTTGAACTTTGCCGACGGGAACCCGCTGAGATAGTTTGAATATTTTCTTGTATTATAATTCCTAATAACTAAGAGTTATGGTTAAGTTATTAAAATTCCATATTTAATCTGTGTAATGACTTTATTTACAAGATTCATCCTGTAGCCACTTCTTTTGGATTGACTTGTCTTTTACTCGACTACAAACAAAAGAATTTGTTCGTAAGGGATTTTATGGGTAAGTGGGAATGCAAGATATTTCATTATATTTATTTTCATGATATTGGAAGGCAAACAAGCAGACAGATTTCCTGATGGTAAAAAGTTCACGCCAACCTGAGGCATGATTGATGATGAACACTAAAGAATAAAGATGATGTTATAGTCTGTATTACATTGTAAGGATTTAATATGGTGAAACCAAATATTTTTTATGATATTGGAAGGCAAACGCAGGTTGATTTCATGATGGTAGGAAATTTAACATCACCTAGAGACACCAAAGGCGGTGGTGCGTTGCCAACTTGAGAACGGGATGTTAGGTCTAGAGTAACGGGAAGTTTACCGGCTACCCCTCTGAACCGGAACACGTCAACAGCAAACTCTGATGTTATGACGGCAGGAATAGCTAAGGCGGCGGTAGTGGCGGTTATGTGTAATTGTGTATTGTACTCGTAACACTACAATAGGCGAGCTCATCTGCAGCAAAGAGATTTTTACCAACTAAGCCATGAAAAAGAAAGACAGAGAGAGAGACAAGGACAATCGTAGACTTAGTTTAGGTACACGGTTTGACGCCTACATTATTTACATTTTTTGTGATGAAGCAGTGAATTTACATACAGATCTCTAGTAAGAAATTACTAAGGCCTAATAACACCATAGATGTTATGGAAGTGATGTCGTAATGTAGCCGGGGTCCTAGACCAGTTGTGCAATTCTCCAGATTCTTCAATACTCTCCAGGCTGAAACATGACATGTCAGTATGGTAGCTGCAATAGGTAAAACGGTGTATCCCTAAAAGTGCAAGTTACAGCTGTCCCTGCCAATAGCTAGCTACGCACCCATAACATCTCCGATTATCTTTTGCCATCAGGGAAGCCGTGTGTATGTGCGCTGTCTTATCACAATATGAAAAGAGTAAAAGTCTGACCGCTGCATAGTGGAGTAAACACCTTACCCGAGTCGGTAACATTGTATTAACATTTCTTATTACCATAGTGCTTGTCGTGTTCTTGTGTGGAAAATAGGAAAGACGGTAAACTTACTCAAAAAGCTGAACATTCTTGCGTCAGCTGGGCAATGCACTACTAACATTTCGCAAACTAGAGTTTCGCAGCGACTCACCCGAATTGGTCTCACCGCCTTACCTATTCCTGCCGCCATAACGTCATGACATGTTCCGGTTTGGAGGGTAGGGTAGCCGGTAAACAAATTTTTATTTGCTAGAAGTCTAACATCCCGGCCTCAGGTTGGCAACGCACCATTACCACCTTCGATGTCTCTAGGCGACGTGAATATCTTACCATCAGGAAATCCGTCTGCTTGCTTGCCTTCCAATATCATAAAAAAAACTAACACTTTTGGTGTCTTAGGGCCACGTTTTAAAAAAAACAATAAAAATTGTAATACGAAACACTTTGCAAATTGAACCACCAGGAGGCTTACCGTGGTCCAATGATATTGTTGTCTGGTCAAATAACCTCGTACTGTGTTTGGTAAGTACAGGTACTAGTTGAAATTTGACCTTCCGGCCCGCAACATTTTAATTTTGCAACAGTTATAACTATGATAGTCATATATACAGCTATTCGGTATTTCCAAAAAAATCGAAGAGTCAAAAAAAAGGTTCAGCTATTTTTGAATGACATAAGTAATATTAATATTAATGTAAAAGAAACATTGATATTTTCGTTATATTTAAAACTAGCTGTTCCCGCGAACTTCGTTCCGCCCGTTCAGTTTGTATGGGAAAAATTAAAATGTTGTTTTTCCCAGTTTCCTCACAATTGAACAGGATAAAAAGTATCCTATGTCCTTCTCCCGGTTATAAGTTACCTCCCTACCAATTTTCAGCCTAATCGGTGTAGCCGTTCTTGAGTTATAAATAGTGTAACTAACACCACTTTCTTTTATATATATAGATAAATTATCTGTTTAAAAAAGTTTTTTGAAATTAGATAATGTTCTAAATAGTACATAAAGTAGGTAGAGGTACAATGATTAGACACTAAATCTCACAATATGTTACATTGTATACCTATCGCCAACTGGGCACATATAAATCCCGGGCAGGGTTGTTTCTTAAAAAAAAATAATGCTTTTTTGAACTAGTGCCCTACCGGGAAATCGAACCTGGGTCCTCATAAATTGAAGTCCAATACCGGATTCCTTAAACCACAGATTACTAAAACCCTCTATTGGACATGACAACTCACATTTACAAAAGTGTTTAGCTCGTTTAATAAAGCCGCATATGCAATGAAAAGTATAACATACATACAAACATATCAGCACGTCAAGTCCCTTACGGGGTATGCAGAGAGTAATGAGTGCCAGACCTCAAGATCCTGAAAAACCTGCCTAGCTTCCTTCACATTCATTGAGCTTTTCATACATCGCATTATACGAGTATATCTGCTTTGTCAATCTTCCATAAAAATAAAAAGTATAAGTCGTTCATATACCAAGATCAAATCATCTTCAAAAAAAGATTTGATTTTCTCTTAGAATAAACCGTTAAAACTTTACTTTGTGTTTTTTTTTGTGTAAGCCAAAAATCCAAATTTTTTCAACAGTCAACAGATAATAAAATAGCTAAGTCTAAGAAGCTTATTGTTCAAAATGGATAAACAGCTGATTGAATATTTAATTAAATATGTATTTCCTATCTTACCAAAGCATGAAAGAACATTAGGATACAGGAAGGAATATTTTCTCTGTTTGAGGAAAAATAATTTAAGGCGAAGTTATTTTTGCTTTAAAATAATATTATTTATTATAACATACTCAGGTAATAAGTTTGATGATTTTTCTAATGAAGATGATATCTCCGCTTTGTCGATTTCTTCCACAATACATTTTTATTACATTATTATTACAACATTAAAATTAGTGCCACAGGAGTTTTAAATAAACAGAAAACCTTAAAAACTAGACAGTCGCAAATTTAAATAATTCACAATTTAAGTAGTACAATATATCAAAAAGAAATTTCTGGATAATCAATCTCTAAACAAAAACTGTCTAATCCGTTTCTGCGCAGTTTGTTGTCCTTGTTATGTAAAACACTTTTTCATATTTGAAAGAAATTGATATTTTAGACGTAAATGAATGCAAATGCATAAGAAATGAATAGCAGTTAATATATTTAAAAAAAATGGTTGCATTTAAAGTCGGTTTTACGGGCGAAGATTTGCGCCCGCTCACATCTGTTACGGTGACTCATCGTAACAGACGTGAGCGGGCGTTACACTATTTCAAGAGTGACTCCGAGCCCCAACCTAATTTAAGACGTTGTCACGTCAAAATGTAATTCAATGAAACAATAAGTTTACATTTTGTTTGCTTCAATAATAAAACATATTTCTTTTATATTACGTCTTAATCTGTTAACTGTAAAATCAACATACAGATTAAGATGTGGTAAAAGTAATGAGCAAATAACACAAAAATATGTGTAAACTAACATCACGTAAACTTCGCCTTAACAGACTACAATGGTATTCCTTTGCCGAAGAAAAATCCACGCCGGATTAAAAAGGGATGCATTCGTGTGTGAAGCTACTGTATCTTACTCTCGGTGGAACAAAGGACGGGGAAAACATTTTCTTGTTAACGCTGAACACCAGCAATAGATATGCTATAAAAATATTTCCCTACAATAAATGCTATGTAAAGAATTTTTTTCCATTTTTAAAGTAACATATTGCATGTTACTCTCGGATTGCTAACACCGCACCGCAATAAAGCTGTATTATATACTTATACAAAATGTAAATTGCTTATCGTTCCATAATGAAAACAGTTCAATTTTCTAGCTCGTATAAAACAAAAGCTGAATAGAATTGCAAAGTGGTATTTCTTTGCACTTCTTTTGGTAATTACTTTCAACTTGCAACACACACATTAAGGGAAAAAAAATAAAGTTATACAGGAAGCATATCACATAGCATAAAACAAAGTCGCTTCCTCAGTCCCTATTTCCCTTTGTATGCTTAAATATTTAAAACTAATCAACGGATTTTGATGCGGTTTTAAAAAAAAAAGATAAAGCGTTTTTTTACAACAATGATTTATTTAGTCACACAAATATAAAGCAATTGCAAACTATTTAAAATGAAAAGTGAAACGTCTAGCAGTTCAATTTACGAATATCAGTTTGTAGCCGCCGACGCAAAACGAGGGGTGATAAAAGTTTTATGTGAGTGGGTGTATGATTGTGTGTGTCTGTCTTCAGGCTGCCTGTCTGTCTGCCTGCCTGTCTGTCTATCTGTCTGTGGCATTATAAACTGAAAGAAATATCGATTTTTTATATTTAACATTATTATAGCTCAATGTGTAGCACATGCTTTATAAAATCTCAATGTATAGCAAGAATATCTATGTGATGTGCACCCTCTTTATGTTGAGACGTCTAGGAGCTCAATTCACCAACAATATCCAATTTTGTACACACTTTGAATTCTTTGATAATATTTTTTATATTATAAAAAAGTAAACAAGCGAATGGATTTTCAAAACAAATTCACAATAAACACCAAAAATCGTATTAGCGCGATACCAAGAAGAAGCATTTTTCCAAATTTCTGTCTTCTAAAGTACCTATATATACCTACATACACGCCATCACACCAAATCCCTTCAGTGGTCACCCGCCTTCCTG
>NJDD01001190.1:42766-61756 GCA_002245505.1 Calephelis nemesis | reverse complement strand
CGAAAGCCTTGTGACGTCACATTATAAAATACTAGAACACGAAATTTATATGTGAACTAACTAACTTCTATTACTTCAACGTTGGTCATTAGTTTAAAACCAACAATCATCATAATGGAAACAACATTAAACATGCAAAACATTCTATTACTTTCTCACTTTTAATGCAAAGCTGGAAATACCTACGTACCTACTTTAAGTAAACAGGTTGGAATTGAGTGTTTACTACAATGAGTTTGAAAAATGTGTGACGTCACACTAGGGGGGACGGGGTTCTAAAAATGTGACAAGGAGGGGGGGAGGAGTCGAAAAGTTTTAAAATTCGCGTGACGTAATTAATGGATGGCCCCAAAGGGCTGTGTGTCGTCAGCCCGCTTGTTTATAATATGTGAATACGTATGGGTGACCAAGTGGTTAACTTCCTGCTTTATGCAGATAATGCTGTACTTTTGATATCTACACCGTTTACGCTGCCAACACCGGTCACAGTTATGGAAAGAGACTGAATTTAAAGAAAGAGGATTACATTTGAATGCGTTTCAACCAAATTAATATTATTTAAGAGAGTTGTAGCCAGAAAGGATGTCTTACATCCATGTCATAAAGAGTGAATTGAAAGAAAGCGTTGCCCGTTGGTGTTAAAATGAGAAATGGCATGTTCTGCTGGTTTGGTCATGTGGAAAGAATGGCAAATGAAAGATTGACAAAGCAGATATACAGTGAGAATGTAAATGGATCTAGTTACCCAGTGAGACCTAGGCTGACATTCCCTAATCAAATTGATCGGGCATTATCCGAGGGTGGTGTCAAAGAGTCTCCGAAACCGGAGTGTTTGTATGAAAAGGGTTATGAGTATGGAGGAAGCCAGAAATTTTTGAAAGGATCGTGAGATTTAGCACTTGATAGTCTCTGCCTACTCGGGACTTGGTGTGAAGATATGTGTAGATGTATGATAAAACAGAAGAGGCAGCATGACCAAAAGCCATAATCTAACCACAAATTAAAATAAAACTGCGTTGAGAATTGACAACTGACAGTTGACAGTTGACACATTTGACATTTGGTTAGTGATTACGATAATCGAAGCGGTCTTGCATTTTTACGTTTTTTTATTAATTAAATATGAATAAATGAAATTTCAAAAATATTTTAGAGATTGCTTGTGGTTTTAAGCTATTTATTCAAAATGGCAAACCACTATGAGGTCCCTAATTGGTAAGTTACCTTAAATATAAATATTCAGCCATGCCGCCGTTCAAGCTTGTCGAATCTTATTTATTATTTACTGATGTTATTAGTATTTATTTCGACATTTGAATTGCCTTTCAAGGCGAATACTTTGATTATTAACTTGAAAATACATATAATTAGTGTCCTAGCTTCTTTTTGCCACTATACTGTATTGTTTTGGTTGAGGCTAGACGGATATATTATGGTTTAATTTTATAGTTTTTATTAGTAATTATTTCATTGTTCAATTTATTTATGGCATTCGTTATTTGCGGTAGGAGTATGGTGAACTTTTGCAAAAACATAAATTTAAAAGCATTATAATGTGTAAGTACTCAGGTACATATATCTATTTGTCTTGTCCTATGTACTAGGAAATACATTCATAATAATATGTTTATTCTTCATTCATAATTATTCTTTGTTATCACTAACTTTATTTAAATTATAAATGAATTATTAATGATCTTAACAAATCATTGTTTCAAATTGTGTCTGGATATTCTGAATACCTATTTAATTTATCTGATCATGATATTCTGAAATAGTAAAAAAAGGTCACATATAAATAAATTATATGTACCTAGCACAGATAATATTCCATATTTTTTTGATTAAGGCCAATGAATGTTGCGAGCAATCTGGAAATCATTTGTATGCATGCATCAATGCCACACTTTAACAAACTTTAGAACAAATCTATTTTTATGTTTTGTTAAATTTTTGTTATGGCTCTCTTTTATTATTTTTTACATTTTCAGACACATTATTGAAAAAAAAAAACAGATAAATATCCGATAGTATGAAATGAAAAGTGTTATATAATTTTAAAAAAAGAACATTCAAATCAAACTTTGTTTAAAACAGTAGATCTGAGTGATTGTTAATTTGTTGTTGTTTTTTTCAGGGCTGGAAAACCCCCAACAGGCCTACATTTAGATGTGCTAAAAGGGGAAAAGTTAATTCAGAAACTAATGATTGATGAGAAGAAATGTTATTTGTTTGGAAGGAACCCACAGATGAATGATTTTTGTATAGACCATGCCAGCTGCTCTAGAGTCCACGCTGCCTTTGTGTACCACAAACATCTAAACAGGGCATTTTTGGTTGATTTGGGAAGCAGTAAGTATTATTATTTTTTTTTTTATAACATTGGAAGGCAAACAAGCAAATGGATTTCCTGATGGTAAGAAATTTCCGCCGCCTAGAGACACAACAAAGTTGGTAATGGTGCGTTGCCAACCAGAGACCGGGATGTTAGGCCTCGAACAAAAGTAAGTTAACCGGCTACCTTACTTTCCGAACCGGAACACGTCATGACGTTATGGCGGCAGGAATAGGTAAGGCGGTGGTACCAATCCGGGTGAGTTGCTGCGAAACTCTTCCACCTAGTCAGATGTCACGGTGTTAGTGACGGCAAGCCTATGCTCGCCTTTTACGAGCTGCCTGGCACAGGAAGGCAGATGGTCTATTCTACAAAAGAGCCCGGACCAACATGGGGTATATAGTTTTATTATTATATAATATTATTTATATTATTTTATATATTAGGTACATATTTTTAAAAGAAGCATAGCATTGCTATGTAATGAAGTTTAGTTTGATTCATTTGATCCACAGGCTTGCCAAGTGAGGCAACCATTAGACATTAAGTTATTTTGAAATGAAAATTAATAATAAAAAGACACCATAAGTTTTATTAGTGTGTTGCTATCTTATGATATGACCTTGGGCCATACATGCAGGTACCATCTTACCCTTCAGTGTGAAGAATATGTCATTAGTCAGCACTGATGTTACAACAATAGGCAAGGTGTTGCTATTAATTTGGGCTACTTGCTACACACTCTACCACAGAGATTCCCAAACTATTTTGTTTCATAGACCACTATCAAAATTTTGGTGGATTCAATAGACCCTCTGTGTGGCCATAGAGAAGGAAGGTGCATTGTGAGACAATGCAGTACCTTAAAATCATAATGCCCTTTTTTAAAAAGCCCCTTTGTGAAAGGTACCCAGTTTTTACTTCTGTCCTACCTGTAAAGTGTAACCTATGTTGCCCTGTTCTTTTTAAAATTAACAGTCACTGAGCTTCTTAAAAATTCAAAAGGAGAAGTCAAGTTAACATTTTAGTTCTTTACTATTTATCTAAATTAATTTTCATGCTTACGATTGTGGACCCCCATTTTTGTCACCCCCGTCTAGGCTTCTGTTAACCTCTAAGGGTCTACCTGGAACACTTTGGGAAATACTGCTCTACAATCTACAAAATTTTAAATTTTCTTAAGAATTAATTAATTCAAATGTATAGTCTACTTTTAACGGCAAGCAACATTACATAACATTTTATGTGGTAATAGTTTCTGTAAGTGATAGTTATTAATATATTGTATTTTAGCTCATGGAACATATATTGGTAAGATGCGGTTAGAGGCTCACAAGCCCACTCAGCTCCCAATTGACTCAAACTTTCATTTTGGAGCTTCTACAAGGAATTACATAATCAGGTAAATTCTTGCTCCCTTTGTATTTTGATGAGTTTATAATAAATATATAATGTAATTATCATACCACTATGAGTTAATTTATCTTATGTCCTGATGTAATTAAGTACACTAGTTGTCGCCAGTTGGTCGAAATTCAACCATAATAAATTTTAATATTTTGTTGATAAAAACACCAACTTCATTTCTCAAGACCAAATACATACTGTTCCCAAACTTTTTAGTGCACCATCTGTGATCTTTTATCATTATCATCAATATATTTGTTTGTGTGTGTCAAACGCATGAAAGTGGGGGTAATGTTTTATTTATTGATTTAATGTACTTTATAAGCATTATTATTGAAAAATATTAAGTAGCATTCTACACTTCTTCAAATAAACTATACGTGTGCCAAATTTTATGCTCCTGCCTCCTTGCAATTTTTGTAAGAAGGGGTCCAAAGTTTTGGCATCATGTATAAATATATAGATAATATTATGTAAGTGGTTAATGGATTATAAATGCAAAATCTCTTCTATGTGATGACTTCTTGCTACTATTTTACTTGATAATAGTTTGGTGTAAGTAAGAAACCATAAGTTTACAGTATAAAGGATCATAACTAAATATTAAAAAGAAATTATATTTGTTTGTCCCCATGCAAATCATTATGACATATTATAAGAAAATAATAGCAAGTGTGCTGTCGAACATTATCATTTTGTGAATGGAAACAAAACATTTTTTCATCTGATTGTAAACAATCACTGATTAACATCAAGTCGAACATTTACAAGTGAATACATTTTTTTTTAGATACCAATTAATTTAAAAAGTATAATTTTGTATCTTCCAGAGAACGGCCAACTGGTAACTCACGTGGTATAATGGAAGAGCTGCCTAACACTGAAACTGAAGGTGCCTTATTAGGGCTTCCTGAGACACAGACTGAATTAGATGTAAGTAATGTAAAAAAAAGAAGAGTCATGTCAGAAAAAAGAAGCATGGTGTGATTAGGTAGTAGGTATATTGTGGGTGTTGTCATATGATGACATATTTAGTGGAATAGTCTAGAAATGCACTTCCATTTGACATTTAATATTATTCCACTAGTGCAGTCAGTCAGATGTCAAAGCTCTCTATTAATCCAATCTGGAGAGAGAGGTACATTAAACAATCCCAGCCCCAGGTTAGTGAATCCTTTTAATTGGTTTCCTTGAGTGTATGGTTTATAGTACATTGGTGCCCGGTTGGAGATAGGTTTGCCACCTATCACATTGTGGGACTTTGTGTCTTCGGCTAGTTGTGGGTGCCCTGGTTGTACCTCTGCCTACCTCTTCGGGGATATGGGCATGAAGATACCTACCTAATTAAGATTTGCTATATTTTATTGCATTGTTATATTTTATTTTTATAAGATTGCAAACACTGAGCATTCATGAACTGTTAACTAAAATGAGGATGAAAAAGATGCACAAGTATCTTTTTTAACAGCCTATTATTTAATAGAATCATAATAATAAGAAAAATTAAAGTGATTGTTTTTCAGAATTTAACAGAATTTAATACGGCTCATAACCGAAGAATATCTATGTTGGGGATATCCACAGATGACGGCACTGATGTTATGAAGGTAAGTCTTAATAATAAATTCGATTTTGGATTTAAGAACAAATTGAGGCCTAAAAATGTAAATGGTTGTCAACTTTAGTTATAACTTCTGTTGTAGTTTCATGTTTATTGTGATATTATATTGTCTTTGGTAGTTTTAAGGTATGTAATGCCAGTGAAGCAGATAAATTCCTTAGTGTTAAAAAGTAATCTGGCTATCATGCTAAGCCAGAGCCAACCTCTTGCTAGCAACTGTCAATTGAAAATCTTAGGGTTTCTTGAGTGTCTGTTGCCCAACCAAACCTAAACTGCCGATTGACACCGTCACCCTGCTGTAGATGTTATATATTATTGTAAACGAGTGATGGATGGTATATGTATTACATAGATAGTGAGTGATAAGAGACTGCTTTTCTTCTCTTGTTTCAAAAAACCTATTATTTCCAGCCACAAACGGGCACAAAGCGCTCAGCTTCAATGCCAGCAGGAGCCCCCAAAAAACAGAGAAGAAATGTATCATTCAATGAAGAGGTGGACATAATAAATCCAGAAGACATAGACCCAACAATTGGTAGATTTAGAAACTTGGTTCGATCAACCATAGTGCCCAATGAAAAAACACCCAGAAAGCTAAAGCTGCAGAGCTCAGATGAGAGTAAGTTTTTTTCCTAATTCAGCCAGCTGTAGGTGCGAAATTTTGATATAAATTTAAACTGAAATTTCCTGTGAGCAGAAACAGATACGAAATTATGTGTTAATTTACTTAATTGATCTCCTCTGTGGTCTAACTCCGGCGTCAAACTTGACTTCTTGAGGTACCGGGTTCAATCCCTGGGTCGGGCAACAGAAAATAGAGAATTGTATATTTTCCGTTTTCTAATAAAGATAATGTTGCCCATGATTGAATATGTGCCTGGTTGGCGATAGGCTTGCCACCTATCACTTTGTGGGATTGGCTAGTTGTGGCCCTGGTTGTGCCTCTGCCTATCACTTCGGGTATATGGGAGTGAAGGTACGATTTTTTAATTTATTTAGGTTGCATGCACAAATATGTGCAAAGGTTAAATTTGAGCTAGGGGATGTGACTTGTGGTTTTTCAGTTATACTTAATCCTACTAATATAATAAATGTGAATGTTTGTAGGTTTGTTTGTTATTCCTTCACGCAAAAACGGCTTAACCGATTTTCATGAAATTTGGCATAGAGGATAATTTGAATTAACGCATAGGGTAGTTTATACCGAAAAAAGGTTCCTGTGGGACTATTAACCACGTGGGCAACGCCGTGGGCTACAGCTTTGGATTTCAAATATTTCAGATCAACATCACCATTCGCTTCGACTACAAGAAATATCTCGAGGGACCAACCTGTACTCCGATTTACCAGCGCCTAGCTCGCATCTCAGTTTAATTGGAGCCAGGTATGAGTTTCTCTTACTGACACCAGAAATGGGATAAAAGGAAGGAAGAATCTAGATTTTTAGTCTAGGACGGAGGAAAACAAAAATCCATAATCAGGGAATTATTGTCGTCTTTAAAGATGGTTTTATCACTGGATAACAGGGGAGTTTAGTTTAGTCCTAATTGGCGAAGGTTTCTATTATGACTTACTACTGACTACTGATTTTGTTGTAACATTGGTAAATGAATGAATGAATGAATGAATAAACTATTTATTGTTCACAATTAAAGTTACTATAAATAGTACAATTATTAAGTATTAGCAAGAGCTTAATATTATAGATTATAGTACACAATAGGCGGTCTTATCACCAAACAAAGCGATCTCTACCAGACAACCTTTTTGTCTGAGGAGATTATATAAACATAGGTTCAGTAGGTAAAGAGATTAAACATACAAAAACATTAACATAAGATTAAAATGTTATTAATAATAAAAATAGTATTAAAAAAAAGTATCTTCACGCCCATATCCCCGAAGAGGTAGGCAGAGGCACAACCAGGGCACCCACGACTAGCTGAAGACACTAAGTCAAACAATGTGATAGGTGGCAAGCCTATCGCCAAACAGGTACAAATCCAATTCCGAGCAACATTTTTTTAATTAGAAAATTGGATTTTTCCAATTTTCTTTTTGTTGGCCGACCCGGGATTCGAACCCGGGACCTCATGCAGTCAAGTCCAACACCCGGACCGCTAGACCACAGAGGTAATAAAAATAGTATTATGTTTAGTTTTTTTAAATGCTACATATAATTGCAAAGGTTTGCAACCAAATTTATAGCATGATATACTTACGCATTTCAGATTGGGTTTGTCACTGCCGAATCCGGCGCCGGATGTGGAGTTGGAAGGGCCGGAACCGCATCTCAATATTCATCCTCCACTGCCAAATACACGTAAGTGGTTCTAATTAAAAAAATAAATGATATTAACTGCGGTATAGAGTGTAGACCTATACTTATATATAAAACTAGCTGCGCCCCGCGGTTTCACCTGCGTAAGTCCCAATCCCGCGGGAACTCCGGGATGAAAAGTAGCCTATATGTTATTCTGGGTCTTCAGCTACCTACATACCAAATTTCATCGTAATCGGCTTTGTAGTTTTTGCGTGAAAGAGTAACAAACATCCATACATCCATACAACCATACATACAAACTTTCGCATTTATAATATTAATAGGATTTTCGAGTCATAATGTTAGTTACTGTACTCCTCCGAAACGGCTTGACCGATTCTCATGAAATTTTCTGAGCATATTGAGTAGGTCCAAGAATTGACCAACATCTGTTTTACATACTTCTAAGTGATGAGGGTTAATCACAACAAAAAAAATAGCAGAACAAAGTCTACCGGGTCCAAAAAGTCATATATAAAATTCTCGTTTCAAAATTTTAGTTTTCATACTCCTCCGAAACGGTTTGACCGATTCTCATGAAATTTTGTGAGCATATTGAGTAGGTCTGAGAATTGGCCAACATCTGTTTTTGATACTCCTAAGTGATAGGAAAAAAAAATTAAAGTACAAAGTCTGCCGGACATGTAATAGAACATTAACAAAACTAAATCTGTACACAAGATTATGTAATTATTAATATTTTTGTAAACAATTGGTTTATGAAAGATAACTATGAGCCTTTTTGTAATATGCTGCTGCTATGTATTCATATTTAAGAGCGTTAATTGGTGTTTAATCAATTTTGTCCTCCCCTTTGGCCGAGGGGTTAGCATACACGCCTATCCATACCGATCGAGTTCGATTCTGGATGAGGACAGGCTTTTTTATGATAATCAGATCAGATGTATGTAGCTTGAACTTGGTGTTTATTAAATTTATATAGGTATTATTTATGTATTTTGATGTATTGGTATCCTTGCTACCCATAACTTAAGTATGAAATTTGCTTATTTAGGATTAGATAAATTTGTTTAAGTTTTACAAAGTTATGCGTATTTATTATTATTTATTTTTCTTCATTACAGCTGCAGAGGAGGCCGGTGCCTCTAGTGAACCCAAAAAGAAGAAATATGCGAAGGAGGCCTGGCCCGGGAGAAAACCGGCGCTTATACCGAGTGTCTGAGGTTAAACTTCACTGTAAGGTTTTTGAAGCATATATTCAATGTTCTGACGTATTTTCTAAAGGACAAATTTTGAGAAATAATATGTACATAAAGCATAGGATTCAACAAATAGAAAATAACACAAAGAACTATCCATATGGGACCCATTCTTTTATTTTTTTTACTACTTTCTTCATGGTAAAAAAAAAGGTTCTCTTTTCCCTAATGACCGCAAATCACTCCGTCCTATTTGTCTCTGGTATTCACGTAGTACAAAAGTACGTTTTACAATCATTTTTTGTATACAGAAAGTTATGTAAAATTTCCGCTATTACCTTTGGACTACGTCGTACAGCGTCGCCGACGTCTTGCAGATTTTGGGAGTGTTAAGCTATAAAATAACGTATTTTAGCCACCAAAACTAATTTAGCGACTTCTGGCTACTGTTTAAATAACTACTACCTTTTTATAAAAAAAGTATCTTCACGCTCATATCCCCGAACAGGAAGACAGAGGCACAACTAGGGCTCCCACGACTAGCCGAAGACACTAAGTCCCATAATGTGATAGGTCCGGTCCGGGTGTTGGACTTGACTGCATGAGGTCTCGGGCTCGAATCCCGGGTCGGCCAACGAAAGAAAATTGGATTTTTTCAATTTTCTAATTAAAAAAAGTGTTGGTCGGGATTGGAAATGTGCCCGGTTGGCGTTAGGCTTGCCACCTATTGTGGGACTTAGTGTCTTCGGCTAGTCGTGGGTGCCCTGGTTGTGCCTCTGCCTATCTCTTCGTGGATATGGGCGTGAATTTTTTTTTATAAGCAATGTAAACTTTTAACTCTGAATTCCCTAATAAGATTAGTAACCGACTAAAAATATTAAAACCAACTTGACATAATTGTGTGTGGTACCATGAGTTGGTATAGATTACGTCCGGTAAGATACGTGTAGAAATCTATGACACTTTTGGTCTGAAAATGTGTTTCTCTTAGTTACCAACAGAGGCGCTGTTCAAAGTTTTTATACAAATGATTTACAGAGACGGTAGCGAGTATAGTAAACTTGACAAACCGTAAACTCATGGTGAGGGCTCTGAAGTCTTAGCCAAAATAAAAAAAAGATTAAACCTTGTATTTATGAGATCAGAATAATCAGAATATAAATAACCCAACACCCTTAAATAAAAAAAGACGGGTTGCACTCCGGAAGTGCCGGCGGAAGTGAAAACCTGAATATTAACGTGCATTTTTGATATTTTGTAATGGTTAAGGAATAATTTTGCACGAATTGCTTTAATTATCAGTGTGAAAGTACTATCATTTATGTGGTAGAATACTCGGTACAATATTCATTTATTGCGCTATCGTACACAAACATGACTACACGAATATTCGCGCAAGCGCCCTGCGTTGTCTTACGAATTTTTGTCTTACGCATCAGGTCACGCGTCCTGGCGCGAGATTAGAAGTTTTTACACATTGCAAAAAAAGTGCGCAACTCCGCTAAAAAAGTTCTCACGTTAGAAACGCTACTTTTTAAAATCAAAACCGTGAACAAGCTCTTTTTTTCTAATGTTACATACATACATACATATCTTCACGCCAAATCCCTTACGGGGTAGGCAGAGAGTATCACGTGCCAGCCCTCACGATCCTGACAAACCTGTCTTGCTTCTTTCACATTCATTACCCTTTTCATACAAACACGCCGGTTTCGGAGACTCTTGACACCACCCTCGGATAATATCCGATTGATCTGATCGTGAAATGTCAGCCTTGGTCTCCCCGGGTACCTACATCCATCCACATTCGCATTATATATCTGCTTTGTCAATCTTTCATCTGTCATTCTTTCCACATGACCGAACCAGCGGAGCATGCCCTTTCGCATTTTAACACCAACACTTTCTTTCAATCTCACTCTATCTAGGATCTCACTGTTTAAAATTTTGACTCTTGGAAGTATATTTCTATCAAATATTAAGAAAGAAATGTTTAAGGAAAATAAATTACGTTTTCAAAGACAAAAAAGAGGACATGTCGTGTCGACATGCGTTCCATTTTATGCCTTATGACTAAAATAACTTAAATGCACTTTTACTAAAGGAGGACGGAGTATAAGTTTTAAATTTTTTTAGTAGGCTAGACCACCAGAAAATTGAATATGTGCATTGTTCTTAATGGCTAAGTTCACTCGTCCATACTTGTGTATGGTTCATTTTTATTTTGTGAAATTGTGAAAGTTGTAAAAAAATATCATGTAAGTTGGGTACAGTGAAATTCGTGACTATTGTAGTTATTACTTATTACAAAGATAACAAGAATAAATTAGACATAATGTATATGTTTGTATGTAACCGCCAATAATATGTATAAACCTTACGAATTTCACTGTACTAATTGTGAGTAAGAAATATTTTAGTGATGTAAACACATGTACATATTGTAACGACTCAAAGGATTTGTTCTTCAAAGGATTTGTTCATCACTAACACCGTGACATCTGACTAGGTGGTAGAGTTTTGCAGCGACTCGTCCGGATTGGTACCACCGCCTTACCTATTCCTGCCGCCATAACGTCATGACGTGTTCCGGTTCGGAGGGTAAGGTAGCCGGTAAACTTACTTTTGCTCGAGGCCTAACATCCCGGCTTCTGGTTGGCAACGCACCATTACCATCTTTGGTGTCTCTAGGCGGCATGAATTTCTTACCATCAGGAAATCCGTCTGCTTGTTTGCCTTCCAATGTCATAAAAAAAAGGTTTCTTTCGAAATTTAATATAATGTAAATCAAAACAAACATACAAGCGGCCTGACGCTAAGAAGTCATGGCGCGGATTTTACCCCGACTTACCGACCACTTACCGATTTTACCTTGACGGTTGCGGGCCCGCAGATTCCGTAGAAAGTAGATTTATATGCAAAAAGTAAGATCACATTTCACGGCGCGGTTGTTTGCGGTTACCGCCCCCTTGATCGTGCAAGCGGCGATCTCTCGGTTGCGAGCGCGTGCACTGCGGTCGGTTGGCGGCCGACCGTTTTATACAATTTGTATAGGTACTGGTTATTTAAACCGCAACCGCAATCCGCGCACTGCGGGACCGCAACAATGACCGGTCGCATGAGTTTTGAAATGAAACCGCAGAACCGCGATCTCCGCGGGCGCGGGTAAACATCGCTCCTTGAGTTCTGTCTCTGAGGTTGAATACTACGTTATTTCTTATAGTTTCGGATAATACAGCTGTAATAGTAAAAGAACTTTTAAAACTATTTAATGGTTTTCGAGTTTTTATTCAAATTTTGTAACTTTCTTGACGATATTAGTTAATCTCATCAAACGCCGACGATAAAACATCAGTTTTGTTACTTATACTCGTACGAAAATCGTATTTTTTTTTGTTACAAATAAAATTAGCTCACTATATAATAGTTGCGCACTAACTAAACTTATTTTAAGTTATCACTGTTTTCTTTCGACGCAAGTAATATACAGTGACAAAACACGTTTTGTTAATGTCAGATACTCGTCATTTCCATAGACATTTAATAATAACAGGTCGATTTTCAAAGTACGAGCCACATTTTATAAACCGATTCGAAATCGATAAGCTTTCGAACTATGAAGTGATTAAAAATAAAAATAAAATTTATCCAACGCCAAAAACAAGATGCATGGTCACAACGTAAAACTATTTCCACCGACCGCATTCGCAGGCTGGTGACGTCATGACTCGTACTAGATACGACATAGCGTGACACCAAGTAAAGCATTTTTGCGGACTGTTTTAAATGAATGTTTAGAAAAGTAAATATTGCAATTATGCAATATTCAAAACGCAATACCATTTTAGCCTTGACCCCTTGTATTAAAATTTGGCCAATCCTTTCAAAGTAATCCTGTATGCTTTAGAATGTGTCAATTAAAAGTATTAAAAATGATGTCAGGAGTCTTCGAAATTTCCTCGTTTATATTAAAAGAGTATGGAATTAAGAGGAAGTTCGGCCTCCCTCGCATTAAGATGTTTTTTTTTATTATATATATTGATATTCATATATATTGATTAAGATAACATTTTGTTTTTACCAATTTAAAATGTGTAAAAAATTACTCCAATTACTTTTTTAATTTATTTGATAAAATACGCCATGTAAATGACAGCGTAACGAAAAATGATACCATGGATTTCTGTACATGATAGACAAACATAATATGTAGTTGAAATTTTGTGTCGGAATTTTTCAAAAGATTTTTTTTTTTTTGTACTATTCATTAACTTTCTATAAATTTTAAAGAAAGAAAAAAATTGGCCCCAGACAAGATTTGAACCTGTAACCTTTCGTCTCAAGCTGACGAATGCTCTAACCAATTGAGCTACTGAGGATTCAAGTCCTGTGGCGAAATTTTTAATTCCTTTCTAACCCGATAACGCGGGTGGTTATATCCTATAGATACACAATTCTGAGTACCCACCAAATGGGTTCATCACCGATGAAATTCACATTTTTAGAATGGACATAACTTTCGTTTCTTGCATCGTATTTTTATTTTTTTATTTTTTTTAGCACTTGCCCTGTGCGTGGGATAAATTTCTATAAATTTTAAAGAAAGAAAAAAACTTTTTTCTATCTATCTAACGCAACTAGTTTTTTTTAAATATTTAATAAATAACACATTTTTACGAAAGACAGCAATGTAATAAAATAGCGTATTAGGACGGCACTTACAGCTTGCGACGCGCGGCTTAGTGCATATACTTTGTTCGCTAAACATTGCGGGCTGAAAAACTGCTAAACTTATAACTAATTTCCGACAAAAACTGTTAAAGGAAATTTGAAGTCTGATGTTTATCTAAACTACCACAAAAGTTTTCGTTACGGTGTCAAATACACCCTGTATTGCGTACATCTTAAATGAGTTTAGATAATTTGTGTCAGAATTGGTACCTGTGATTCGTAATGTTGGTAGGATCAAATAAAATTATGGTGCTAGGGGCTTAACGTGGCTTTCGTTATGGAAATAAGTTCAATAATATGTGTTTTTAAAATTAAAAAAGAGGCCCTTATTACGTGCACCATAAAAAAAGAGGCCCTTATTACGTGCACCATAAGTCGAGATTGGACGGCGGCATTATAAGTGTTGTAATAAAAATGTTTTAAGATGCCACGGTACAGGTAACGAATAAGTAATTGTAAAAGCGATTTCATTTTGATGATAGCGAAGTTTTTTCCTTATTTGTCTGCATGTAACTATAGTCCAGGAACTTGAAAATTATTATAAATTTTCATATTTTTTACTTTATTTGTCATTACCCTTTACGATTTTTAATGTATTATAATATGTTGAAAACACAAAGTATATTGAGGGTACGACAAGTCTATGTCTCAATCTACGATTATCGTAAACTCGTCCATAATCCTAGCGTGAAGTTTTCGTGTTTTTAAATTGTGTCGCATTGCATTAGGATTCCAAAGATCAAAGCCTAATTTGTTTGTGCTTTCATACTTTTCCTATTTTTTTTCTAAATATTCGGACGATGTGAAAACGGCAATGGATATAAGTGTATTAATATTCAGGCATATGTCCCGAACTTCTAAAAATGTTGTATGTAAGCTTCATACATTTTTGTAAATATATGTCCATGACGTCATCTATTAAAATAAGCACTGAAGAGAAAAAATCAGTAAAATTATTTAAAAAAACATTTCGATTGTTTGCAAAAATTTTATTTTTTAGTCTGAACGACACTAGGTTCAAACATGGAATGAATTACAATTACGGTAGTATGAAGTTTATACTCGAACAAACGCTAATTCGATATACTTAAGTAGTTGTTATTCGTTTTTGTACAGTGTCCTGTCCTCATATGTTTTTCTTTCTTTAGGTTTTGGTCTATAAATTAGTATTTTGCCATTAGTCAAGTAGAAATTTGCATTAAATTTTATATCAATTTTGATCAAGTATAATTAGTCATCAGTCATAAGTCGTCAGTAAGTCATGTCAGGCTCTTGGGTAAAGCGGTGGCCTCATTACACAAGCTCATGTAATGAGATTTGGCGGCAACATGAATACACGATACGCTAAACTCTTCATGATTATTTCATTTGTGCACTTTCACTGAAGAAAATTGTACAAAATGCCACCAAAATTGACTAATTTCACTCAATATCAACACGAAATTCAATAATTATGAAAAAACTTCGACCATGTTTTCTTTTGATGGCGCCAAAACTATCCTCATATGTTGTTACTTATAATCAAAAGGTGGTAGTTGTCATTTGTTTTTGACAGTTTCCACGAGATGATTTTTTGAATCTTTCCGGGTTTAGTTATCGAAGGGTAGGTTTCAGATCGACGACTCGAAAACTTTATGCTAGTCGAGGAACAGTAATGGGATAAACGAAAGAGAAACAAAATCTTATGTGTGAACGAGCGGTAAGTAGTTATTGTATAAAGAAAATTTACTGATAGTGTTTTACACTTTTTTGAAAAGCTGCTGACGTTAGCACGATATGTACATAAGGAAATAAAATGGTTTTAATTAATATCGGTTTTTTCATTTCCTTTTTAATCCCTGATGGAAAATTTGTGGTGTTTTGAGTTTGACGTGTCTATGTGTGTCTGTCTGTGGCTACATAACTTTGGAATATCTTTTATTAATTGTAGCTTATGTGCTATTCTAATGCATAAACTATATCGCTGGTAAGTTTCATCTAAATCCGTTTAGTAGTTTTTGCGTGAATGTGTAACGAACATCCATTCATTCTCACAAACTTTCACATTTATAGTAGGTATTTGTAAGACAACACTTAATAATAACAGTATGTATATTCATGGGATACAAAGTAAACAAGCAGATGGATTTTCTGAGAGTAGGTACCCTTTTCCTATCATCACCAAAGAGGCTTATGGTACGTTGCCAACCTGAGGTGCCTGCCTCGTCTTACGTCTTGCATAAAATAAATTGATTTTCTATTCTCCAACTAAACACATTACACATTAATGGCTAGCACTTACGCTAAGGGGACTGAAATAGTTTTACAGAAGTTAGCGAATACACAGTTGAGCAGACGCGAAGAGCAACTGTTGTGTCCATACTAATATAAATGCAAAATACTGTCTGTTACGCTTTCAGGGTTAAACCGCTTAACCGATTTTGTTGTAGTTTAATATGCAGATAGCAAGAGAACCGGATTCAAATTCAGAATACTTTTTTCAAAAATCAGCAACAAAGTGAAACGGGCGATAAAATTTTGTATGAAAATCGTTGAATGTCTACACTGACGAAGTTGCGGTCGATGCGTAAAAAAACGCGAAAGCGTGTGAGCCAAGTTCAAAGAAGCATGTTATAAGATAACTACCCAAGATGGCGACTGTGATTTGTCTGTCAACACATTAGAATTTAACAAAATACTCGACAATCCGAATTTTGCGGATATATGTTGTCGACTCAAAATCATTATTTTTTTATGTTTTATTATTCAGGTAAGGTTTCAAGAGTCTACCGTACCCCTTGACGAAATTATTAATATAGATAGAGCGAGTGAATATAAAAGATGAAATCTATTATTAGTTCTGTTTTTTTATTTTTCAGTTCCACATTTATTGTGCTTCCCCATTATTATGGTTTCAAACGAATTTCTTAGTTGATAATCATACCGCAATAAAAACGCAAAACACCGACTTCAATTTTGATAAGTTCTTAAGTAATCTAGGTATCTACAAATAAATCAAGTATTCCTCGAAATCATCAGGGTTTTATTATCAGATCCAAACTTGGGGGCAGTGGGACCACTTTGGCAGTAAGTACACTCTTTGATCTTTCGAATAAAACGAGATTATTTTTTAATCAATTAAGATCCATCAAAAAATAGTAGGTAATAAAGAAACTGAATATGTAAACTCCTCCTTTTTTTAAGTCTGTTAAAATCTTTAGACTCATGCCAGTTTATACTTAACCACATTTCTGGCCTATTATAAGAAGAGATTGAGATAAAATTAAAATAATCACGATGCTCAAATTTCAACCATCAAACGTCCAAGATATGGCCTCATTTACTGGGTTTTGTAGCAACATTCTCTAATTATGATGATTTTAAAAGTTAGTTTGTGAACAAACTCCAATAAAATCAGTTAAATATGATTTTTTTTTTATGACATTGGAAGGCAAACAAGCAGACGGATTTCCTGATGGTAAGAAATTCCCGCCGCCTAGAGACACCAAAGGTGGTAATGGTGCGTTGCCAACCACAAGCCGGGATATTAGGCCTCGAGCAAAAGTAAGTTTACCGGCTACCTTACCCTCCGCACCGGAACACGTCATGACGTTATGGCGGCAGGAATAGGTAAGGCGGTGGTACCAATCCGGGTGAGTCGCTGCGAAACTCTACCATCTAGTCAGATGTCACGGTGTTAGTGACGGCAAGCCTATGCTCGCCTTTTACGAGCTGCCTGGCACAGGAAGGCAGATGGTCTATTCTACAAAGGAGCCCGGACCAACACGGGGCAAATTTTCTCATCTTTTTATGATGAATTCGGTTTTATCGTAAGAGTTACTGAAGAAAACTATCTACACGAAAGAAATTACAATGTACAATGTAAAATAACAGGAACCGCGAATTAAAACAACGACCACAGAAGCACCTACTTAAGATCGTCGGTAGGTACCATAGATCGGCGCCAGGGCCGCCGGGTGATCATGATCTATTAATATTTATTTACATTAATTCTAAAAATGAAATACCGAAGTTTTTTAATTAAATACTGGAGTTACCTACTGCGTTGTTTATGTATATCTCATAACTTTTTGCGTTTGTTATAATATGGGATTGTGTCTGATCCGAGGTCATATACCTCAAAGATATTGAACATTTAATGTTCGCTTTTCAATATTTATTTGGTTTTTCTTTTTGAATTCCTGCAACGGTCAATTAACATTTAACCTGTCATTAAGTCATAATTATTTTGAATTGAAAATGTCGACTTAATGACTGATTAGAAGATAATTGACGTCTTTGAGATCAGAGTGCGGTTGTAACTTGTAAGTGCAAAATTTAATGTATTTACAACTAAAAATATAAAAGATGGTTACTTTACGTAGGTTTCTCATTTGTCCGCAGGTTTTTTAGAAATTATGTGGGCCGATCCCGGCGGCACTGCAATGCCGGGCCGACCCGTGACGGGAGTGGAGCGAGCCCCGAGCATCCCGTCGAGTTACAAAAATCAGTTTAATATACTGGTCCCGCAGTGCGGGAACTTTCAGATATTAAGCTGAAAAGAACAGATACTACACTTTGATCTAAGCCAAAAGGCCGAGAAGCGATAACTCAAGTTTGTGTTTCGGACGACGTCATTATTCAAATGCTAATCTTGTCAACGCGAAATATTTTTGTTACAATAATAGTACATACGCCATCTCGTTTTCACTTGCGCATTTTTTGTGGTTCAAAAAGGTTCTCAGAATTACGTATAGATGTCGCTGAAATAAGGGTTAAGTAACGGTTTTAACGCTATAACAACGGCCGGCACAAGCAACCGGAACTTATTATTATTATCATGTTTTTATTGACAATTGTTATAAACAGTAATCATTATCCTAAACGGGTTACAAAATACACTGTAGGGTTAATATTGAGATGGAAACTAAACTTTTTAAACAAATTTAACCGACTTCAAAAAATACCAATTCTATAGTGAGAGATACCATTTTGTGCCACTTTGCATAACAAGTAAACATTTTAAAAGAATAAGTTTGTATCCAATTTCAAAATTCAAATTATTGTCTATTTTTATAACTAGCTGTTTACCTGCGATTTCGTTAGCGTAAAATACTCACAATTTTCATATAAATTTTTCATCCTCCATTTTATTCCGTTGGGGATTATTTACATACATACATACATACATACATATCTTCACGCCAAGTCCCTTACGGGGTAGGCAGAGAGTATCGAGTGCCAGATCTCACGATCCTGACAAACCTGTCTTGCTTCCTTCACATTCATTACCCTTTTCATACAAACACGCCGGTTTCGGAGACTCTTGACACCACACACACCATAATTGTGCGCTATGAGAAGAAGCAACATAATTTGGCGTCAGTGTTGAAATCTATACTGACAATGTTATAGATACGAAAGACTGCTTGTC
>NJDD01001190.1:14987-33844 GCA_002245505.1 Calephelis nemesis | reverse complement strand
AAAAAAAGTTATTTTTGCTTAATTGATCGACTACCGTTTTCAGTAACCAATTTTTGCTGTCAAATAACTTATGTTTAGGTACATCCTATTCATCGGTAACAATTTAATAGATTTGCGATGCACAGTTTGGGAACCTCTGAACAATAGCGTGTATCATCTATTAGCAAATTTCAAGTATTTGCACATTCCAATTAACCACATTACCCAATATCGACCGAACGCCATAAATTTTATTAATACATGAAGTAAGTTGGCGGCGATGTGACAATAATAACGGAATAAGGGTAAACCCGTTTTTACCCTACTTAGTTGGTCCGGGTCCGCTCAGTAGAATATACCACATACCTCTCTGCCAGGTAGCTCGTAAAAGGCGAGCACTGGTTAAAACAGAGGTCATGTTTATGGCAGAATGCTGTGTAGTAGCTTGCCATGACCTTACATATTCGTTTTTCCGATTTGCCACCATTTTCCGCCAAACATGTGGTCTGTAAAAGTAAAGTATCTTCACGCCCATATCCCCGAAGAGGTAGGCAGAAGCACAACCAAGGCACCCACGACTAGCCGAAGATACTAAGTCCCACTACGTGATAGGTGGCAAGCCTATCGTCAACCGGGCACATATCCAATCTCGAGCAACATTTTTTTTTAACTAGAAAATTGGAAAAACCCAATTTTCTTTTTGTTGCCCGACCCGGGATTCGAACCCGGGACCTCATGCAGTCAAGTCCAACAATTGAACCGCTAGACCACAGAGGCGACGTCTGGTCTGTAAGGCGCCAAAATCGCTCTTGTGCTTGACTGTTGGTATTCCTGCCGCTGTAATGATTCTATTTGGTAGACTTGCACTATATGGCTCCGATTTCGGCCAAAGAACAGCGACGCACCTGCAACATCTATGGTGTCTATAGGCCACGGTTGTCTCTTACCATCGGGAGAGCCTTGTGCTTGTTCGCTGACATCAAACAAAAAAACCTGTTTGTACCATAAATAAATAACCGTATCGCTTTTGATTTCGTGGTTTCTTGGCCCGTGTTAGCCTGTTAATATTGCATAAACGATGCAATGCTTTGAATATTTGTAGAAAATTACCGAAAAGTGACCAAAAATTTTAATTTTCAGAACTATACTAATACAAAAATATTTTATTACATTTTACTAGCTATTCTGGTGAACATCGTTCCATCCGTTTATTTGTATGAGAAAAATCAAAATGTTATTTTGCCTAGCTTTTTCGCAGTCAAATGAAATAAAAGTACTCTTATTTCCGTCTCTTGGTTCAAGGTCATAAATTTTCAGCCAAATTAGTTGAGCCGTTCTTAAGTTATAAATAGTGTAACGACTTTGTTTGATATATAGGTATCGATATCATTATACAGAGTGTCCAGTAATTAATGGATAACCCTTTAACTGTGGCTAGCTCGACTGATGCCCTACTAGTAAAATAAATATGACCTTAGTAAAAGTGTCATGGTTTTCGAGATATCGAGTTAAACCGTTTTTTTTAAATATCTCCCAACGCTCGGTTATTTTTATGGCATTTCTTTAAATATCAACATTTTTGGGTTCTATTTTTTTTAAATACACTTAGATAGTTGATTCATAAATCCAATACATTATTTCAGTATTTTTAATAAGCTAATAATTTGAAAAAGGGTTTAATTGAAAAAAACGTGCAAAACAAATGTTAACTCCTGTTCTTGAACACTTACAGTCAAAAAAAAGTATGTAGCTTCTTGTGCAAATTATTTTGAAAACATGCCCGATTAATGTAGATTTTTAAATGACATTATTATTAATAGTTTTAATATTACATCTGGTTTTATTGCTGTCATAATTACAAAGGGGCCATTTTTCATATTATTTAACTATTTGAGAATTAAGAACAAAATCATTATCAAAGTTTGTCAAAACCGATAATTACTGTATTATGCTTTATTGTCGTGCACAAATTAATTTGAGTGAATTTTTGGAGATGCCAAACTGGTTTTTGTGGGGTCATGTGGCGTCTCAGAAATGACGCGGTGACTACCTGCGCGTGGCCCTTTCTAAGTAGAAATGCAAAAGAAAGGGTAATATTAAAGTAAGTAGGTACTTAGTACGTAGGAAGGTTCACGCCCATATCCCCGAAGAGGTAGGCAGAGGCACAACCAGGGCGCCCACGACTAGCCGAAGATACTAAGTCCCATAATGTGATAGGTGGCAAGCCTATCGCCAACCGGCCACGTTTCCAATCTCGACCAACATTTTTTTTAAATTAGAAAATTGGAAAATCCTATTTTTTTTGTTGGCCGACCCGGGATTCGAACCCGAGACCTCATGCAGTCAAGTACAATACCCGGACCGCTTGACCACAGAGGCGACAGAAGGTAATATTGTCTTTGTGTTAACGCCTCGTTGCGAGTATCACTCATCCATTTTTTACATAACTCCATGTACCTATCGATGTTTAATGTCAACCACATCTACCTTTGATATATGTTAGATTTATGACATTTATCAATGTACCTTATAACAATGAAATAGAACACTAAATTGCAATTCAATTGCCATTGTCAATCCCCTGCTGCTGCATTTCCATAAATTTTAATTAATTTCCAAAAACATTATGTTCTTGATGCTGTTCGCAAATTTAATCTTTGAAAATGTTTCCCGTGTTGGTCCGGGCTCCTTTGTAGAATAGACCATCGGCCTTCCTGTGCCAGGCAGCTCGTAAAAGGCGAGCATAGGCTTGCTGTCACTAGCACCGTGACATCTGACTAGGTGGTAGAGGTAGGTGGCACTTATTTCCTTGACAAACAGTCTTTGGATAGCATTTTTTTATTATTAGTGACGTCAGCCAATAAAGCTGATAGGGGAATCAAACATATCTTTTTTATGTTTCGCAATACTCGGTAATAAAATATCAATAAACGTTATTGTCCTGTCATCGAGGAGAATACATATAAATAATTACTACAGTAACCCTTATTAAATTTGTTAATTAATTTTTGTTTGTTAATTAATTCATGGGGGTTAGATATTTTGTTTGCTTACTGTACAAATACACATATAAATTAATGTTTATTAATATTATAAAGCAATTAAATTAATGAAATGAAATATCATTAATGTCTGATCGGCTAGAATACCGTTATTATTTTTAATCAGCTGAAGTGTGTATTCTAGTGACCGAAAAAAAAAGAAAAAAAAAATCAATGATTATTTCCGGTTTCCTGGTTTTAAATAAATTTTTGGCATAATTGGTGGGAAAGATTAAGTCAGATTAATCAGAAAGGTTCAGGTTTTGTGATTTTAAAGAGGATTTAGAAGGCTGCACTCCTAAATCCTCGTTAACATTTTGAAAATCCTATAGCCGATGTTCAGCTCAGTGGAAACGCTAGACTTCTTTCTCATTTTTTATCTAGTTAATTACGCCGTGAACCCTCTTTAAAGCTTTTATGGCATAACCTCGAAAGATCTTTTTGCATTCCAAATGAAACTGAATTAAAAAAAAATAAGTGAATGGTATTTTATTGAAATAGTAGTTCTTTCGTACATACTGCTAGACACCCTACGGTGATGGAAATGTTGGAAAGACTTTCTTAAGTAGGGAATCAAGTCAAAGCTGATTGAAAATTTAGCTTACTTCTTTTGAAACATTAGCTTAATCAAAATTGCGTATGAATTGGGTTGGTATATACAGTTAAAATAAAATAAAGTAAATTACAATTGTAATTATAATTGTATTTACAAATTGGATGGTTTAAATTAGGAATGTCTTACATTTTATAAATATTTTATATTATATTATGTATATCATTCACATTAGAAATATTTAATGTATATATCTTAATATATCCGAGGGTGGTGTCGAGAGTCTCCGAAACCGGCGTGTTTGTATGAAAAGGGTAATGAATGTGAAGGAAGCAAGACAGGTTTGTCAGGATCGTGAGGTCTGGCACTTGATACTCTCTGCCTACCCCGTAAGGGACTTGGCGTGAAGTTATGTATGTATGTATATATCTTAATCAATCCGTTAATTGATAATTATTGTATTTTTTGTACATATTGATCGCCTCTGTGGTCTAGTGGTCCGGCGTCGGACTTGACTTCATGAGGTCCCGGATTCAATCCCCGGGTCGGGCTAAAAAATATAATTAAAATGTATATTTTCTAATTATTAAAATAACGTTGTCCGAGATTGATTATCTGTGCGCGTTTGGCGATAGGCTTGGCACCTATCACATTGTTCGACTTTGTGTTTTAGGCTAGTCGTTGCTGTTCCCCTGCCTACCTCTTTGGGAATATGGGCGTGGAGATACTTTACTTTTACTTTACTTAGATTGAGTAAAATTAGAAATCGCCTCTGTGGTCTAGCGGTCCGGGTGTTGGACTTGACTGCATGAGGTCCCGGGTTCGAATCCCGGGTCGACCAACAAACAGAAAATTGGATTTTTCAAATTTTCTAATTACAAAATGTTGTTCGGGATTGGAAATGTGCCCGGTTGGCGATAGGCTTGCTACCTATCACATTGTGGGACTTAGTATCTTCGGCTAGTCGTGGGTTGTGCCTCTACCTACCTCTTCGGGGATATGGGCGTGAAGATACTTACTTACTTACTTAAAATTAAAGTAAAATTTGTCAGTTTTAATAGGAATGTGTAGGTGCAATTTTGTTTAGTTAAAGTGCAGAATTGAAGAGATCATGAAGAAATAGGAGCACTGTGTATGTCCTCGTTCCCGGAAAACCTCACTAAATAAGCTTCTGTAAGGACGCCACCGCTTTACTCAGGACCCTGACATGACTTTTTTTGATGACGTAACTAATTATAATAAGCCAGATTTTGTATTTTTTTTTCAGAACAAAGATAAGAATATTTGGTGTTTCTAAATTGAATTAAAAATAGGTAATTTCGAATATTCTGGACTTAAATGCCTACCCAATGTCAGTGACGTTTACGCGAACAGGTAAGGCCTCAAACTGGATCTCAGCGATTGCGGAGCGGCAGCGACAGCGGTGCGGTCTAACACAATATAGATTTTTATTGAAGTGTCAGCGGAGTGGGGGCGGGGCGATCTGGCCGCCAGTGTTACCAACCCTACTGTTTTAACAGTAGATTTACTGTTTTTGACGTGACAACACTGTTTTCTGTTTTAGTACGATTTTCTACTGTTTTTTAGGCCAGTGTTGTTATTAATACAAATCAAAGGCATTTTACACACAAAATCTGAAATAGACGAATGTTACGCATTTGATGCTACTGAAAATCATATGAAAATTTTTAATAAAAGGATGTGCGATTTTAACAAAAACAATGAAACAGAAAATGTTTAGGATAGAGTAATACACAACAATGAACAATGTTTGTAATTTTGATCACCTTTTTTAATGAATAATATATTTATGTTGTTTTTTTTCAATAATTTACTTTATAAAAAAATGTGTTAATTATAGAAGTAGTAGTGGTAGTGCTGCAGTAGTTTCATTAACTTATACATCTATATAACTAATTCTATGTCAAAATTGAAATGTTTTTGAGATATGTAGTAGATTTAATGTTTTGAAAATGTAACTTTACTGTTTTCTACTGTTTTTTTAAGATTGATCTACTGCTTTTCTATTCACTGGGGTTGGCAACACTGCTGGCCGCTGACATCGAGTTCGGGGGCAGCTCGCCGCGCCCGCGCCCGCCCCGCTCTCACCGCGCCCGCGCCCGCCCCGCTCTCGCCGCGCCCGCGCCCGCCCCGCTCTCGCCACGTCCGCGTCCGCCCCGCTCTCGCCACGTCCGCGTCCGCCCCGCTCTCGCCACGTCCGCGTCCGCCCCGCTCTCGCCGCGCCCGCGCCCGCCCCGCTCTCGCCGTCGCCCCGCAAACGCGGAGATCCAGGGGGGTTAGAATGAACCACCGTCGTCTTGAAACGAACGTTCGTTTCAGGCCACTTATAAATGTCAAACTCAAAAAGCGTAGAACGTTCATGCCAAACAAAACGTGACGTCGGCGATAGACGTTAGACGTCTGACAATTGACAAATAACAAATTTGATATTGACGTGTTTTAAGTCGTGACGTCATAGACCAAATTTTGTTTTTTCATACAAATTCGGTCATTACCCTTCGTTTACACGATATCGCTTCAAGTAATGATTGTTCTAGCTTTATAAAAAACGATAACGTTTTGAAACGCAACGTCCAAGCGAAACGACGCGATCGCGCCGAGACGAAAGTGCACATTCTAACCCCCCAGTTTGTGGCCTAAAACATTCGTTTGATTGATTGATATTCTTTGTATCCCACCTCGAATGAATCAATACCTTCAGTAAGAGCTGTTCTATAAATATTCTATTTCCATGGTAATATTAGAGAGTTACAACTGCCAGGTAATATTGGTAATCCAATAACTGACATCATGAAGATAAACACTTTCGTGTGGATTATAGCGTATGGCTTATTTGTGAGTTGATAGGTCCATTTCTACATTAATACGTAACACTAGATTTTTACCGCGACTTTGGCCGTCTGTAAAATTTATTGAACTCACCTGCGGGAAGAATACATATTTTTTTAAGCTTTAATTTAACATAATGTTTGTTTGTTCAGGTCCGGGTTTGAACCTTGCTCGTGAATTTGTCCACTTTTTAACCGAGAAAAAAAACGAGGAGGTTATCAATTCGGCGGATATATTTTTTTTATGTATGTACACCGTTTTCTACGAGGTTTCTGAACCTATTTACGTAATTCTTTTTTTTTTAATGCGGAATAGTTTCGAATTGGTTCCATAAAAATTTTATTCAGGTAGGCACATTAGTTTTTATTTTATGGACATTTTTTACCTATTTTCTATTTTTGTCAGCAATAAAATAAAAATAATTAAATAAAAATAACTACGGTAATTATTAACCGACTTCAAAACAAAAAGGTAAAAAATAATAAAGATTTAATATTAATTATGTACAACCTATTAGGTTCTTATATGTGCTGTTTACTAATAGGTTTGAATTAATTAACGTAGTTATTTTTATTGTTGATCCACTTTTCGGTTATCAACAGAGCTGAAACTTTGTTTACTTATGAGATCGGATCGATGAGAATGCGAAAATTACTGTGACATTTTTTTACGATATTGGAAGGCAAACAAGCAGATGGCAGACGCCTAGAGACACTAAAGGTGGTCATGATGCGTTTCCAACCTTAGACCGGGATGTAAGGATGCCTTGAGCAAAAGTAAGTTTTCCGTCTATCTTATTCTCCAAACCGGAACACGCATTTAAGCTATGACGGCAGCCAGGAATAAGTAAGGTGGTGGTCCCAATCCAGCGAGTCGCTGCGAAAGTCTACCACCTAATCAGATGTCACGGTGTTAGTGACGGTAAGCCTAAGTTCGCCTTTTACGAGGTGGCTGGTGGGAAAGGAGATGGTCTTTTCTGCAAAGGAGTCTGCAAGACGGGGAAACATAGAGCTGATAAGAAAGAACCTAGATGTGGCCATATAATAAACTCCTATCAACAGTGTCATATAGTGTTTGGGATTCCTTGATTCATCCTATATAGTAATTCAGAAGCCTACTGCTTGTAGTAGCTCTTAGAAATAAAAGCTTGTCATAAACATATACATACATGAACATATGAAAGTGTATTAAAATTTTGAAAAAATAAAGTATCTTCACGCCCATATCCCTGAAGAAGTAGGCAGAGGCACAACCAGGGAACCCACGACTAGCCGAAGACACTAAGTCCCACAATGTGATAGGTGGCAAGCCTATCGCCAACAGGGCACATTTCCAATCCCGACCATTTTTTTTATTAGAAAATTGGAAATCTCCAATTTTCTTTTTACAGGCTAACCCGGGATTCGAAACCGGGACCTCATGCAGTCAAGTCCAACACCCGAACCACTAGACCACAGAGGCGATAAATTAAAATTTTGAACATTTAGAAAATGAAACTCTAAGCAAACCAAATCATGGACAGAACACGTTTATTTAATTCTGTACTTATTTATTAAAAGTAAATATACATTACGAAATAAAACATTGAATTACTTTCGCAAACAATTACGACTGTCTAAGTAGAATTTCCACTACAGGATTCTAGAATTCTCAGAACTCGTTAAAATCTGAAATTCAACCGCGAACGTGATAAGAAAGTAAGAGAGCCCTGTTACGAAGTTTAAAACCGCACCGCATATTTATAATATTTAGTTAGAATTCTTTTAAATAATACCATTTTGCTACATAATTCATTCCCCGTGTTGGTCCGGGCTCCTTTGCAGAATAGACCTGCCTTTCTTGCCAGGCAGCTCGTAAAAGGCGAGCAAAGGCTTATCGTCGCTAACACCGTGACATCTGACTAGGTGGTAGAGTTTCGCAGCGACTCGCCCGGATTGGTACCACCACCTAACCTATTCCTGCCGCCATAACGTCATGACGTGTTCCGGTCCGGAGGGTAAGGTAGCCGGTAAACTTACTTTTGCTCGAGGCCTAACATCCCAGCCTCTGGTTGGCAACGCAACATTACCACCTTTGGTGTCTCTAGGCGGCGGGAATTTCTTACCATTAGGAAATCCGTCTGCTTGTTTGCCTTCCAATGTCATAAAAAAACTTTTGTCTATTTTTTTATTTTGTTTATTATTAATTAATTAAAAATATATTAATTAATACAATATATTTATTATTTTAATACAAATATTTGTCATTATCAAGCTACGAATCCTGACTTCATTATACTTATGTTCGGTAGTCCAATAATTTAGGCCTAACATCCTGACCTCAGGTTGGCAACGCATCATTAACATCTTTGGTGTCTCTAGGCGGCGTGAATATAAAAAAAAAAAACATAAGTAAGTATCTTCACGCCCATATCCCGGAAGGTGTAGGCAAAGGCAAAACTGGGGCACCCACGACTATCCGAAGCCACTAAGTTCATAATGTGATAAGTGCC
This sequence comes from Calephelis nemesis, assembly GCA_002245505.1. Taxonomy (NCBI): domain Eukaryota; kingdom Metazoa; phylum Arthropoda; class Insecta; order Lepidoptera; family Riodinidae; genus Calephelis; species Calephelis nemesis. The sequence continues at coordinate 24,930 of NJDD01001190.1, read as the reverse complement.
AAGCCTATAAGCCTAACCGGGCACATATCCAATCCCGGGCAGCGTCAATTTTATTAGAAAATGGAAAATATACATTTTCTTATTTTTTATTGACCGACCCGGCGATCGAACCCGGGACCTCAAGAAGTCAAGACGCCGGACCGCTGGACCACAGAGGCGATGATACTATATAATTTTGCTACGTATATCGCAAAATCATCTAGTAACAATTTAGTCAGCCTCTGTGGTCTAGCGGTCCAAGTGTTGGACTTGACTGCATGTAGTACGGGTTCGATTCCCAGGTCGGGTAACAAAATGACAAAACAACAAAAGTATAGGTAACAAAAGTTTTTTTTGTTCCAATTTTTTTAATAAACAAAATGTTGCTGGGGATTGGATATGTGCCCGGTTGGCCATAGGCTTGCCACCTGTCACATTGTGGGACTAAGTGTCCTCGGCTAGTCGTGGGTGCCCTGGTTGTGCCTCTGCCTACCTCTTCGGAGATATGGGCGTGAAGATACCTTTTTATTTTGACTTTTTTCAGTATTTTTATTTAACTTTTTAGTTATTCGTTTCTTTGACTAACAACCATAAGTATATCGTCTTATTTGTCCTGTAACTATTTATTATAGGGAGCGCCTGTGTGTGTATTAATTAATATATTCGTAAACAAAAAACAATAGACCCAGCTTGTATTGTTCTCTGTATCCTTTGAAGAGCAAAGGCCCATTATAAAGCTCAAAATAGCCACTAAACAGGTCGTTCTTATGAATTTGAATAACAAGTTGATCAATTTCAGTATAATTTCTAAAGTATCTTCACGTCCATATCCCCGAAGAGGTAGGCAGAGGCACAACCAGGGCACCCACGACTAGCCGAAGATACTAAGTCCCATAATGTGATAGGTGGCAAGCCTATCGCCAACCGGGCATGTTTCCAATCCCGACCAACATTTTTTCTTATTACAAAATTGGAAAAATTCAATTTTCGTTTTGTTGGCCGACCCGGGATTCGAACCCGAGACCTCATGCAGTCAAGTCCAACACCCGGACGGCTCGATCACAGAGGCGATATTTCTAATGTTTTTTTTTAATACTTTGCATTACCCAGAATATTACGGAGTATTATTCCCACCGATGTCAATAGTTTGTACTCATGTTTGCGTGTTAATACTGTGATCCTGACTCGGTCTGACCACTCAGCCGGGCTGAGTACTCTGCTCGGCTTATAAAGCCCGGTGAATTTTTTTATGATATTGGAAGGCAAATAAGCAGACGAATTTCCTGATAGTAAGAAATTCTCGCCACCTAGAGACACCAAAGGTGGTAATGTTTGCCAACCTGAGGGTGGGATGTGGGATGGCATAAGTAAGTTTACCGGCTACCTTACCCTCCAAACCGGAACACGTAATGACGTTATGGCGGCAGGAATAGGTGAGGCGGTGATACCAATCCAGGTGAGTCGCTTCGAAACTCTACCACGTAGTCAGGTAGTCACCGTGTATGCGATGTTAATAGCACATTAGTCATTTTCAAAAAAGAAGAATCTAAATCTTAAATAATAAACATTTTAACTAATACCAAAAAGTGGAATTACAGATCGTCTAAGCTGAAATGACGAGCCCCACAATGGTGATGTTCAGATAACTGTATATTTTAACAAATTTCTTCGGATTTGTTGTTCAACTAGTTTAGTTAATGTCTGATCGCGTAAGAGAGCAGACGTATTGTTTCTATATAGTGTAATAGCATTACTTTGAAACTGAAATAAAAAACGTTGCAGGTAACGCATATAAATTGCGATTCTCGACAAAATGTCATTGCCACATAAAGAAGATTTAACATTAAGACTAACACATGTGTTAGGGGCTCGTTATTTCAGCTTGAACCATCGGTACCGTCTTTTTAATAAATTTAGACTAACTCGTACACGGGACCCGTGCATTCGGATGTGCTACGTAAAATTTGAATACAGTTTCATGTTCGCGAAGTATTGTAGAATACAATACTAGCAAATAAAAAATCAAATTTGTTAAAAAAACACGTGGTTGAAATTTGCACTCTGCCTGTTTCGTTGATTTGGTTTTGAATTTTAGCTTGCCGACTTTCGTCGCGCTTCCACATTTTGAATGGCTGAGTAAACGCGGCAAATTTTTGAATCGTTGTGATTTCAAAACGGGTGCAACGGAAAAACGACAGGTAAGAGACACAAATATATATTCATCTCATTATTTTGCAGGTAAGAGACACAGATATATATTCATCTCATTATTTTGTCGATGTACTGAAGTTTCACTTCTATCGTGTGTGAATCGCACACACACCTTTTTTTCTATAGGTTACGTAACTCATAAAAAACAACTACTTATATATATGAAATATGTTTAATAATAATTATTTAACTTTAATTTATAATTGTATTATTAATAATTAAACGTTACTAAATAAAACTTTGTTTTATTAAATAACCTACACAAAAACGTTAAAGTTCTCTGCTTCTTTTGTCTTACGTTATTTTAGTTTTATAGTTTGTCACGGTAACAATTATTTATAATGAAATGTCAACCAATTTACGTATAAGGATACTCAGGGAATAACAAGAACATTAGTAAGCTCGGTACGTTGCCGGTGTATATAAGACGGCTAGAACTCAAACTTGCATTTCGTAGCTCAGTGTTGCTGTTAATATAAATAAAGTGTACTTATTAGAAAATTACCTATAATATAAACTTAGATGTGACTTACAAAAAGGTACTTAAAAAATGGGTCAACTTTTAAGAACACATTTTTTTAATACTGCCCATCTAAAACTGGTAGAGTTCAAAGTTGTATTTCGTAGCCCAGTGTAGCTGTTAATATAAATAAAATGTAGTCTTTCGTAGGTAATCGTAACGTAGCATGATCGTAGCGCGGCGTAGTGCGTAGACTACGTTTTGTAGTAGATACAGAATAGAAGACAAACAAGATTTTTATACAAGGTGAAAGTATGCAAGCAGACATATTTTTACTTTTATTTTATTACTTATTGCACATAAATATCAAAATATGTGCAGTTTTTGAAAAATAAAAGCAATGTCAAATCAGTGTTTGTAAAATTAAATGCCAAATTAACAATATTATTATAAATTACTACAATATAAACAATGAGAATTACTTGAAATATCAAAATTAAAATGTTCATGAATAACAACACAAAAGTAAAAATATACGGCAAACTATTAAACGATTTGGCCGGATATTATAAGGTTTTATGCATGTAGCTTTAATCGGTTAGCTGGTACATAATTCTTGTATGGATTTATGAATTTTGTAATATATTTTTAGCAAACATAGCAAATTTATTTTTTTAATAATAGCATGTAAATTCTGTCTGATCAATGCTATGTAATCTACTGGTATTATATATTATTGGCTTGAATTTTATATCAGAATACATTATGGGCTATATAACAAGCATATATATTTTGAGCTAAAAGAAATATAATAACTTTAATAAATAACTTTACTATCATTAGAAAGCTATGTTAGACGAAGGTTTAGAATAATTAACCTAGAATAATGACCAAATTTCATTAAAATAATAGTAGCATTTGTGAGGTCATAGACCTAGACATATTTCTCTCATATATGTGCAAGTGACGTAACATTAATACTTAATTATATCGTGGTAATTCAGTTAATACCATGATAACTTTGATATGCTGTAAATTAGCTTTAACTTCTGGCACTTTGCCGTATCAAGTCTAGATCGTTTGCCGCAAATGAATACTAAAACTACGAATATCTTCTGAAATCACAAATATTACGACGTATTTGTATTGTATTGTATTGTAAAGTATCTTCTCGCGCATATCCCTGAAGAGGTTGGCAGAGACACAACCAAGGCACCCATGACTAGCCGAAGACATTAAATCCATCAATGTGATAGGTGGTAAGCCTATTTCCAACCGGGCACATATAAAATCACGTTCAACGTTACCTTTATTAAAAACTAGCTGAGCCCCGCGGTTTCACCCGCGTAAGTCCCAATCCCGCGGGAACTCCGGGATAAAAAGTAGCCTATATGTTATTCTGGGTCTTCAGCTACCTACATACCAAATTTCATCGTAATCGGCTTTGTAGTTTTTGCGTGAAAGAGTAACAAACATCCATACATCCATACATCCATACATACAAACTTTCGCATTTATAATATTAATAGGATTAGAAAATAGCATATTTCTAGTTCTTATGTTGCACGACCCAGTAGTTGACCCCAGGACCTCAAGAAGTCAAGTCTGACGCCGGACCGCTAAAATTTTCTCGTCACTTATGTACTTACATCATTTATACAAAACATTTTTTTTTAAACATGACATAAGAATATTTATTTCAATTTAGGCTAGGCCGGGTAGGCTAGTATACCTATAAGAATCTTTCAAAAATAATGGTGGTAATTCCACTGTTCACAAACTAAACTTATTTTAGATGCATGCTATCTTTCTCAAATGAAACAAAAACAAAAGAGATGGAACGTTTTAGACACGTCAGATTAGTCCGAACATGTCAAAACGCGATGTTTTTAATCGACGTTTTCCGAGTAACAGTTTAAACGTCTATAGAAATGACGTGTACGGTCTAATTTGACAGCGCTAAAAGTGTTTTGTCTCTTTCTGTTTCTTTCGTTGAAAGAAGACAGCGATAACTTAAAATTAGTTTAGTAAGTGCGCAACAAAATTACCACCATTGTTACATGTTTTTACATTAGAACATCACTATTGTTAAATAAAACAAATACAACTCGAAAGTTTTCGCAGTACCACTGTCAAAGAGGTGTTTCACCTGACCCTTCCTTCTTGGGGAAGGGGAAAGATGGGGAGCACCTGTTGCCTCACATAACTTAGTTACATCAGAGTTCTACCTGTATAGTATGCATAAATATTTGCTCATCTGTACTTTTTCATTTATGGTTGCAGTTTGTTTTGAAATTGAGTTGATTTTATTCTTGTCGCTCCTGTGGTCTAGCGGTTCAGTTGTTGGACTTGACTGCCTGAGGTCTCGGGTTTGGTTTTTTTTGGTTTGGGTGTTTTTTGGTTTGGTAATTTCCAATTTCGTAAAAAAAAAAGTGGCTTGGGATTGGATATGTGCCCGGTTAGCGATAGACTTGCCACCTATCACATTATGGGACTTAGTGTTTTTGGCAAGTCGTGGGTGCCCTGGTTGTGCCTCTGCCTACCTCTTCGGGGATATGGGCGTGAAGATACTTTACTTTACTTTTTATTCTTACTTGAATAGGTAACTTTGATGGAATGTTGGCCCAAAGTTTAGAGCAATGCTTAACTCCATAGACCATCGCCAAGCTTGGGTTCGATTTGCGACAGGGGCAAGCATTTTTATGTGATATACATGTATGTCTGTATTTCCTTGTGTAGGTGTTACTTAAATGTATACTGGTATTTATTTAACTATTTCTATGCATTATATCAATATTAACTTTACTGCTACTTTAGTGCATGTTTAATATTACGACGGCTTATACTTTTAATCAACGTTTTAACGTAAAATGGTCTTTGTAAAATGCACAAACTTATCTGATAGTACTAAACGTGTTTTGTCTCTTTGTTTTAATGTCGTTTAAAGAAAATACACATAATTTAAAATTAGATTGCTCAGTAAATGTATTAAAAGCAAGCACTTTTTATATAAAATATTTATTAAATGAAAAACAACCTTTAAAAGGCACTGTGCTACCTAACTGCTTATTATTTTAATTTTTGGTCTTAAGTATAAACTCGAAAGTGAACTTTGTCTATACAATGATATAATTGGGATTAGTGACATTAACTTGTGGCGTAAATACAAATGTGTCCGCTTTTGTTTCTATAGTTTCAAAATTAAGTTTCTAGATTAGCAAATCGAGTTAAAAATGTTAACATGTTCAATGTGCGTTGTATTGCGTACTCGTATGTAGTGTCCGCGTGACGTGACGTGACGCGTATACGTGAGTACCCATGACTTCTTTATCGTAGAAAAAAATTCGTTCCTTTGGGGGCTGATTTTTGAAAAAAAGTAGCACATTTTAGAACTCCGATCCTTATCTGTATGTATATTAAATCTCAGCAAAAATGGTCCAGCGGTTAAGCAGTAAAAGCGTAACAGACAGTTATTCAAACCTTTGCATATATAATACTAGCTGATGTCCGCGGCGTTGCCCGCGTGTTTAACGGTCCCAAAGGAATAGTTTTTCGAGATAAAAACTATCTTATGTGTTAATCCAAGTTACCCTTTATGTAGGTGCCAAATTTCATGAAAATCAGTTCAGCAGTTTTCCGTGTAGGAGTAATAAACAAACAAACATACAAACTTTCGCATTTATAATATTAGTAGGACAAGCTAATTGCCTGTGACTTCGGCAGTGCAGAGTAATTAAAATTTTCAAACTTTTATTTTATCTTTCTTTTGGAAGTTGATCAATGAAATAGCTTATGTTTGAACTCAAGTCCTTAACGATATGGGTATTCAATTTCATCAAAAACGGTCCTGAGCTTTAGCCCAAAAAGCGGCTTCACAGCGACTTTACAGAGACTAATTATATTTTCCATAGTTCAAGTGTTTCCCGTAGAGGAGCGAAAATATTATAACGCGGTTAAAGCTGCGAGCAACAAGTACTATCATATAAAAGTAAAACAGCCTTGTTTATCTAAAAAAAATAGGTAGAGAAATTTATGAAACAAAAAGCAAAAAATTTAAAAACAAGTAATTAGTGATCGTCCCTTAAATAACAAGAATGTAAATAATCATCCAATTAAACCGGTAATATAATGCTTTGTTTGTTTTGTATTATTTGCTAAGAAAAAGGAATATCTGATAAAATTAAAAAACAAATTTTGTTTGAAAAGGATTCACCGATTAGAGGACCGTATTTCTACAATAAATTCATATATAACTAGTCGCTCCGGTGAACTTCGTACCTCTTGTCATAGACTGTCAAGCGGTACGAAGTAACGGAACTAACAGTTTGTATGGGAAAATCAAATTTATTGATTTTCTGTTTTCCAAGTTTTTCACTTTATGAAAACCTTCTTGTGCCAATAAATAATACATTAAAAAAATAATTAGCAAAATCGGTCCATCTATTATAGGCTCACGCGAAATGGAATCTTTGGATATCTCTCTGGATACTAATTAATGCATTGAAACCCGGAAATCTTGTTATTCCTATATCTCAAGTGTTTTTTTAAGATAATGGAAGGCAAACTAGTCACGGATTTCCTGATGGTAAGAAATGTACGCCGCCTAGAGACACCACCGCCAAGAATTGACGTAATGGCGGCAGGAAGAGGTAAGGCAGTGGTACCAATCCGGACGAGTCGCTGCGAAACTCTATCACTTAATAGGATATTACGGTGTTAGTGACAGAAAGCCTATGCCCGTCTTTTACGAGCTGCCTGGCAGGAAGGCAGATGGTCTATTCTGCAAAGGAGCCCGGACCAACAAGTGGGAAAAACGGGCTGTTTGGTGTGTTAAAATATTGCATCTCGGTCAAAGTTGCGAACAAAAATAACATCACATAAATCTAAAACCTCCTCTGTTTGTTACAAAATATCCAGGATAGAAATTCATACCAGTGCAGCAAAAAGTGTCAAAAAGGTTCTTTGATGAAGTTTGAAGAGTGTCAACGAGCGCTTTACGTCAGCGTTGATTGTGTATACAAAGTTTCCGAGAAGTGGTCCGCCCTTTTAGTAAAAACGTAAATATTATTTATTTATTTTTTTTATTTTATGATATTGGAAGGCAAACAAGCAGACGGATTTCCTGGTGGTAAGAAATTCACGCCGCCTCGATACACCAAAGGTGGTAATGGTGCGTTGCCAACCTGAGGCCCGGATGTTAGGCCTCGAGCAAAAGTAAATTTACCGGCTACCTTACCCTCCGAACCGGAACACGTCATGACGTTATGGCGGCAGGAATAAGTAAGGCGGTGGTACCAATCCGGGCGAATCGCTGCTAAACTCTACCACCTAGTCAGATGTCACGGTGTTAGTTACGAGCTTTACGAGCTGCCTGGCAAGGAAGGCAGATGGTCTATTCTACAAAGAAGTCCGGACCAACACGTAGGGTTAGTTTTAGAAATTTTAATAATGTGAAAATTCTGAAACCATACTTGATAGTAACATCCGTTAATATTGAATCTCATATCTCCAATAGTTAAGAGCTACGGTTAAAGGTTCCCTTTCCGAGTTGATATGTGTGCTGGGGCCTTTACTCTACTATAGACTACTTACCATGAGTTTACGGTTTGTCAAGTTTACTATACTCGCTACCGTCACTTTATATTATTTGTATGAAAGCTTTGAACAGCGCCTCTATTGGTAACTAAGAGAAACACATTCTTAGACCAAAAAGTTAATAGAATTCGACATGTAACTTACCGAACGTAAAATACACCAACTCATGGTGAAATAAGTGACAAAATGTGGTGAAATTTTTAATATTTTCTGTACCTTTAACGTAGTTATCATGTCCTATAATATTATAGTTTGAAGTACCTACAAAATGCGTTCATCGTTACAGATGAATTTAACATTTATAATGACCACAACTTTCGTTTCTCTTAAGGTATTTTTATTTTAGCACTTGCCTTGTGCTTGGGTTAAATTTCTCCAAAATTTAAATAAAGAAAAAAATTCGCCTCGGATAGGATTTTATGTACCCTTTATTATAACTTTTGTCTAAATATTTACGTAAATTACTGGCCTCTCTACTTTTTGTTTTCGAAACTTTCCAACTTTGTAAAACTTATGACAATTAATCGGTGACCGGCTATTTACAGCAGAGAAATAGAATGCGACGGCATCCTACATGCTTTCTGCTGCCCGATTATAAATAAGTCCCTAAATAAAGACTGTCGTGGGCAGGATTATTCGGATAGTTTTATAACTTTTTCTTAGAGTTATTTAGCTTTATTCGTGTAGTTAGTTATATTTCGGTATGTATTATGTTTAGTAAAAAAATATTCGATTCGAACCCAAGGCCTCATGCGGTCAAGTCCAACCCCCGGAACGCTCGACCACAGAAGCGATATATGTTTAGTATGTAATTGTATTTAGTATGTAGTTTTTTGTATAGTTTTGTACACCAGGTCTACATATTCCATTTATTGTTTTCCTTTAAAGGCTTGGCTGGAAGAAATTTCATTCATTTGAGATAAGCTCGCCCTTTGTACTTATGTTTATTTTAGTCTTAAGTTTTTCTGTATTTTTTTTGTTGTGTACAATAAAGAGTTTAATAATAATAATAATAAATCATCTTTATTTCACATAAACCTACAAGAGGCACTTGTGACGGGTCTATATAATAATAAATCTACTACCGGATCGGAACGCGGCCGCACACTGAGAAGATCCGGCAAGAAACTCAGCGGGCTTGTCTTTTTTTTTCTTACTTTAAAATATATTAACAATAATTTATGTAATGATACAATATATTTTATAAGAGATTGGCATGAGGAGCAATTAATCCCAAGCAGTCTTATCTGTTAAATATTTAGCAACGTTATAATAAGATTTTTGATTTAATTTACATTTAACACATTTCTTAAATTTATTAATTGGAAGTTAATAATAATAATAATAATAATAAAAGAAAATTATAATTTTAATGGAAATAATGAGGTTAATTGTCTAAAAAAATTACGTGTGCATCCTAGCCTCTCCGATTTTTATTTCCGAAACATTTCAACTTTGTATAACGTAGGATAATCGGTGACCAGCTTTTTACAGCAGATAAATAGAATGCGACGGCATCCTACATCCGACTATCGAATACTATCTTCTGTCCGATTATAAATAAGTCTCTAAATAAAGTCCCCTCTGTGGTATACCGGTCCAGGTATTAGAGTTGACTTCATGAGGTCCCGGGTTCGCTTCCCGGGTCGAGCAACAGAAAGAAAATATGGTTTTTTCAATTTTATATTAAAAAAAATG
>NJDD01001189.1:58434-87944 GCA_002245505.1 Calephelis nemesis | reverse complement strand
TCACTTAATCGAAGACTTATTTCCCTGTGTGAAATGCTAACATTAAGTGCCATGGGGCAACTTATAACTGGCCATGAGAAAGGGGGAGTGCAGTAAGCGCGCATGTCTTTGCTACGCTACAACGATATTTAATTTTCCGCCCGGAGATTTTAACTTTTTGATAACTCATTAGTTGTTAATTTTTTCTGATAGTGTAAAAGGCAATTTTGATCTAAATTACACGCATAACGTATCTAACAAATTTATTTGATTAAGGGTTTAATACAGTATTTTTAAAAATATGTTCTGAAGTAACCCTTCATTTTACTGTTTTAAGTAAACCCAAAAAACGGTTATTGTGGGTTATTCTTTTAAGATAGACATATACCACCGCTTACTTATTTTGAGATCTATCGAAGAGGAAAAATCCCACCATACATTGTTTTGTTAAAACTTAAAAGGTTTTGCCAGCGTTTTCGAGGAAAGCTCCTGATCGGCTTATTTTTTGCCGACATATTGAACTAATATCGTTGTAATATCGTTGGTTTGTACAAAACATAAACTTACGATACACTAAAACTTTCCTCTAGAATCGTTTTATCTATTGTTGAAAACCGCATGAAAATCCGTTCAGGACTCTTCGAGTAAATCGCAAACAGACAGACGCGGCGGGGGACTTTGTTGTATATGTATTGATAATTATAATCTCGAAATCGGCTCAAACGATTTTTATGAAATTTAGTATCCCCTACATACTTTTCGGAGGCGATAAATCGATCTAGCTAGGAATCATTAAAAAAAAAAAAACCGAGCAAAAAAAGGCCATCCAGATATTGTAAAACTTATTGGCCAACCTGGAGCCGGAATGCATAAGCCAAAATTGGACAGTAGGAAGCTTTGTGGTACCTACCGATCCGGATTAGTTATCGAAATCTTTGCTAGTCTTGTTATTATAATATATAAATTACCACTATAAAGTCGCTTTCTGCTGTCTGTCCTTATGTAGGTATGCTCAGAATTTAAAACTACGTAAAGGATTTTCTTGAGTGTTCAATATGAAGATTTATACGTATAGTGAGAAGTATGTCCACTCGTATGACAGACGGGCTCCTAGTTTATTATATTAGATACCGAAGTATTTAACGACAAAAAAACATGACGTATTTCTGAAAATATATCTTTATTGAAGTAATAATATAATAACAATATAAAAATGATATAACAAACTATATATTTACATTTAACGGCCATTATTAATTTAATAATGTAGATATAGAAATAGGATTACTAGAGTTTGGTTGCTAAAACATTTTCGTTAATCATTGAAAAATAACTGCGGTAACATGACAACTGATTTAAAAGAGCACTTTAGCTTAAATATGGGTTATTAATATTATTGGCCGTACCTAAGTATTACTAATTATAGTTACATATACTTACTATAAGATTGGAAAGTCAAACTTAGTTCATCAGTTTTCTATATTTTAATTGATCTTGATACATACTTAAAAACACTTGATACTTTTTATCGTGATATGATTTAGTGTCTAAATTAGGGTAAATAACTTTAGCATTTCCTCCCATACTTTGTACAGCAGCTTGGACAGAGTTAAAATGGTGAGAAGCACAAGCTCCAAGAATAGCAGATCCAACTAATACAGATTCTTTCTCAATTGGTTTTAGTATTGGTATACCAACAGAGTCTGCCTGTATTTGTACAAATAGTGGGTCCTGTGTAATTCCACCACATATTAACATCGACTTGAATGGTTTGTATCCAGCTGTCAATAAAGCGTCTATAATGTGTCTTGTCCCATACTGTGAAAAAAAAAATTGTGATTAATAGAAACATATACAAACTTCAAATTAAGTAATGATAGGTTCATAGTCCAACCATAATTCCAAGTTTTGACACGGGGATGAGTTCTGCCATCTTGACAATTAATTATGGCTTGGAATAACAGGAACGGGTGAGTCTTTTTTAAGGCGCCACTTCAGGCGATCTGCGTTTATTGCAGGAGCGTTGTGAGAGAGGGACGCAAGATCCAATGCCGTCGGGGCAGGGGAGGTATACGTAAGTATTTCCACAGCGCCAATACATAAGGAAGAGGTGGACGTCATTTGTTTTTTCTCCAGATGTCCAAAATATGATAAATTGGTTATAAATATGTCGAAAGCTACAAATAATTAAGCACACTAAAACCTCAGACCAATAAAAAACTATATGGCATGGCAATGATCCCGTAAAAGCGAAGCGAGTATAGCGATTAACACACGGCACCGCACACCACCGCGGTAGGCGGTTGTTGCATTGAAATCTCATAAATAATGATATCTAACACACGAACTCCGCTCGACGTCACAGCGCGGTCGAATGGTGCTGTCGCCGCAACCACACCACCGGACTGCAGTCCGCAAGAAAAGGCGGCGCATTGCACACGGGGCGCAGAAAATCCGCGCGGATTATCGTAGGTGCAAGTCTTCACACCCATATCCCCGAAAAGATAGGCAGAGGCACAACCAGGGAACCCACGACTAGCCAAAGACACTAAGTCCCACAATGAGATAGGTGGTAAGCCTATCGCCAACCAGGCACATATCCAACCCTGGGCAGCATTATTTTTATTAGAAATTGAAAATTTACATTTTCTAATTTTTTTTATGCCCGTCAAATCCGACGCCGGACTGCTTGACCACAGAGGCGATATTTTCCTATTTCCGTGTCGTGCAATAACATCTTACCAAAATTACAGTTAAAATATTTTAAGTATTTTTTCATTTAAGTAATATACACACATTTATTTTGTATGGTATTAGTGGAAACATGTAGTAATTTTAAATTGATTACTTGCAAGTTGCAACCCTTTCCTGCTATGAACATTTTCATGAGCATTCTAGTGAATGCTCTAGTCAATCCTCGTTAAAAAATATTCTTTGCGATTATGTCAAACTAGACGGTCGCGTGTGCTGCATTTGCGTTCAGTGGTAATTCTCATTACGTAAAAAAAAAGAAACAAAGCAACAGGGGTGCGGGGAAGGACGTTTCAGAGCGGCACGGGGTACGGAACGAAGACCGAAACTTGGCTCGGCAAAAGCTCGAAGTATGGTAGCTAGAACGCTCGAATGCTCGCTAAAATGTTCTCGTTATTTTTCTGAAATGTAACTTTCACACAAATACTTACTACAAGTGAATGCTCAAGTCTATCAGCACCTTCATAATGCATACATTTTTAACTTATCTTGACGACCTCATCAATCAATATCAATTATGATAAAACTAATATGGGACCACCTCGTAATCATGACCCATCTTTCTAAAAAAGAACCATTTAAATCGGTTGGGATTACATAATAATTATAGTTGAATTAAGAACTTCCTTCGTTTCTGCCTTCTTTTAAAAAGATATGTTGGGACCATGCTGGTCCGGGCTCCTTTGCAAAATAGACCATCTGCCTTTCTGCCAGGCGGCTCGTATAAGGAAAGCGTAGGCTTACGTAACTAACATCGTGACATCTAACTAGGTGGTAATGTTATGTTTGGCAGTGACTAGCCCTGATTCCTGGCGCCATAACGTCAGCGCTTGCCGTTGACGTGTTCCGGTTCGGAGGTAAGGTAGCCGGTAAACTTACTTTTGCTCGAGGCCTAACATCCCGGGCCTTAGATTGGCAACGCACCGTTATCATCTTTGGTGTCCAAAATTTAAAGAAAAAATAGTAGAAATATATGAAGCATTTTCAATCCAAAATGTTATTAGTGATCAAAACACCAACGGAGTAAGTCCAGATGCTTCTAATTAAAAGGGTACCTAAATAAAATCACGCACATAAAAGCACAAAGAAACAAAAAAAAACATACCGATAAAGCTTGTAGTGTTGCAAGGTAACAAAGAGCCAAGTTTTCTTCTGAGTTGTCAATGGATAATCCAACAATCATTCCCTTCATCACAGGGTCCGCTAAAGGTGAACGGTTGCCACGAAAGTCAGGCCAAATGTGTAGGTCTTTAGTGAGTAAGCTCACATCGTGTAGACCTTTCTGTTTAGCCAGTTTCAACAGTAAACTTCTTAGATGAATTCTAACACTAAAAAATGAAACAATTCTCTAAGTATATATTTATCTAGACATATAATCTGTAGTAGGGTCAATTTTGTACATTGAAAATATTGAAAACATATAGTTACTGGATAATTATGTTACTGGATCGATACCAAACCCAAATATGTAATAAAAAAATTTTTGTCAAAATTTCTATGAAACTTGGTATAATTATATCTTATTATCCTGGGCATAAAATTTGATACTTTTTATACTGAAAAAATACGTAGAAAAAAATACTTAATTTTTCAGTTTTATCACGCGAAGACCGACATCCACGCGGACGGAGTCGCGGGTGGAAGATAGTTATTATAATATAAGTATAACATTTGTATGGATAAATATTAGAATATTATGTAGCTAATGAATATCTTAGTTTTGTTTTCAAATAATGATTATGCTTTCAACGCCATAAAGCCCTACCCAGTAAAAAACGTTTGGATTATAAAAGTATCTTCACGCCCACATCCCCTAAGAGGCAGGCAAAGGCACAACCAGAGAACCCATGACTATCCACAGAAACTTAGTGCCACACAGTGATAGGTGGCAAGTATATCGCCAATGTGGCACAAATAAAATTCTGGGCAATGTATTCTTATTAGAAAATTGAAACTATAAAATTTTCTATTTCTTTGTTGCCTGACCTGGGAACAAACCCAGGATCTCAAGAAGTCAAGTCCAACGCAAGACCACAGGACGGCTATAAAAGTTTGGATTATACCAATTAAAATAACTAAAAAAATACACTTACTTGCCAGTGCTTCGGTTTTTTAATAGTTCTGTCCCTGCTGGATGACTTGATATTATATAATCAAGTAACATGCCAGATGCACTCTGTCCTGCTTCATTAAGCCACATGCCAGGAACCATAGCACTAAAGTAAGGTCCCCAGATGCCTTTCACTAGGATTGCACTATCATTAACAGCCATATGACAGGTGGATGTCCCACAAATTAAACTAAAGCGGCTAGAAAACTCTTTATCTATACCTTCACCATTTGTTCCAATCATTCCTAGGCCTCCTGCATGGGCATCTATGATCGAAGTAGCAACAGGAGTTCCCGGGTCAAGACCAAAAACTTTGGCAGAATCTACTGTTAAGCCACCACAATAATCACCAGGCATTAGGATTTTATTGCCAATTTTAGTGAAATTATTATCGGCTAAATCTTCAAGACCTATTGCTTTTAAAAAATTCAAATTCCAGCCCTGTATTCCATCAGCAGAACATTCATAATTCCACTTACAGACGAGAGAACACAAAGATCTACTGTATTCTCCTGTAGCTTTCCAAGTAAGGAAGTCAGGTAGATCAAAAAAGTATCCATATTCAGACCATTGCTTTGGCATATTTTTTTTTAACCACAATAATTTAGGCATCTCCATTTCTAAACTTACGTTGCCTCCAACATATTTTAGCATTTCATGATTTGTATTATTTATAAGATCAGCTTCATTTTGAGCTCGGTGATCCATCCACATGATTATATTTTGTTCATTATTTCCTGACTCACTTACTGCTTTAGGATTACCATTTTTATCTAATGCAACAAGTGAACAAGTTGCGTCAAATCCAATACCTTTAACTTGTTTAGGATTTATATTTTTCACAATATCCTAAAAACAAAACATAATTTTCTCGAGGCCTAACATCCCGGCCCCAGGTTGGCAACGCACCATTGCCACCTTTGGTGTCTCTAGGCGGCGTGAATTTCTTACCATCAGGAAATCCATCTGCTTGTTTGCCTTCCAATATCATAAAAAAAAAAAAAATAACTTTAGTATATTGGGTTTGGATTTAGAATAGTATAGACCAGGGGTGGGCAAATTCTTTTAACCGCAGGCCAGTTAATTAAAAAAATCTAGTGGCGGGCCAGTAAATTATAATTAATCTTGAGGTGGGCCGGTTTATTAAGACACCTAAAAATAGCAGAAAATATTACAATTATAAAACATTGTATGAAGATAACATAAGGCATTTTTTTATTATTTTACAATCATTTAATAAAATAAAATCTATTTATGAAGTCTTAACATATGAAATATGCAATATGTATGTTTGTAGTATCGATTCAGTATCTTAATTGTTCAAATTTCAAATAGTCTTTTAACATTTTGATCATTAATTTTCTTAAGGAGGTTCATATTTTTTCTAAAAAAACCCTCGGCAGGCCGGATTGAAATCTCTCAAGAGCCGGATCCGGCCTGTGAGCCGTAATTTGCCCACCCCTGGTATAGACCCTGAATTAGATGGTGTGAAGGGTGTAGGCGGATAGTACACATTCAGGACCAACAAAGTAAGGTTTGAAAATTGATTTTTCAAGTGTTGATAACCTTTTTTTTAATAAGTGATAGCGGATTGTAATTGCCTAGGTACTAGTTTTGTCGTGGTGAGCTTTTTTTTAATGAGTGATAGATTTTCATGCTAAACTTTTTTTTATTTTCTCAAAAATTATATACTTTTGTGCTGTGCCGATACTTGGGGGAGGTTCTAGAGTACCCTCAACCCCCTCCTACTTTCATTTTCGTGAAAATCAGGGTATGCCATTCTAAATTTTACCTGTATATTGTACTAAACAGTCATTATTTTTGAATACCTAACTAATGTGTTGCTCAACTTGCAGTTTTTACATATCACTGGACTATGCAACAAAGATTTAAGTTACCTACCCATAGCTTTTTGTTGCAAGAGAACTATGTGACATTACCTACATAGGTACATATTTACTTTAAAACATGTTTGTTTTCTTAATTGGAATAAAATTGCAAAAGTATCTTATTGCAATTTTAATATCTAGAGCATTTTTTGTATCTGCAAGTAATTAAGTTCTCCATATACATATGTAACAAGTCACCAAACTCAGAAACAATTAAACAAACTTAATTGCAACCAGGACCGGTTACAATTAAATCATTTTGCAACTATCAGAGAGTTATTTAATATAAATGAGAATATAGTCAAATAAAGTACAACATACCTTTATAACATCTTGACAGCAGATCCAGATATT
Source organism: Calephelis nemesis (assembly GCA_002245505.1). Taxonomy (NCBI): domain Eukaryota; kingdom Metazoa; phylum Arthropoda; class Insecta; order Lepidoptera; family Riodinidae; genus Calephelis; species Calephelis nemesis. Next base: position 80,861 of record NJDD01001189.1, on the reverse strand, counting down.
ATTAGAAGATTGCTCATAAAAATTATTGTTTGGTTTCCATGTAAGTAATTCTTTAACAGAAGCTTTTATAACAAAGCCTTTTTGATCTACAAGGGCAGCTCTAACACTGCCAGATCCCACGTCAACTCCAATAAAATAGGGTTCACCAGACATAATCGGAAATAGAACACGTTTAAATAAATAGTTATTAACGTAGTATAAAGTAACTCACCAACTTGTAGATTTGATCAAAACATCGGTTTGTTTATTACATGTACTAATCTGTGGTATTAAAAATAATTGCACACTTGGGTTAAATGCAACAGCTATGGTAGCTCTGGTTTTGATTTCAACGTTTTTTAAATTTAAGTATAGCAAGGAGCAATAATCGGAGTATTAAAATTAAACTTTAACACAAAACTAATCTAAGAGCAATAACGCGTTTGACCTTGCTTTTATTATATACCTAAAGATTACTTTTGAGCATTCATAAATGTGATAAGTTGATATTGTAGTCTTTGTTGATAACCTTCCTTCTCATATTAATAAACATTGATAGGTAGTGATTGATATTAAGTATTGATGTATTCATCAACATAACTTTCCATTAACAAATATTATCTAATTATTTGTTTTAAAAATCGATGTCTCCTTTAATTCACAAAAAATAAACTTTTAAATTTTCTTTGTACCCACAGAAGTCTTTAATTTACGAAATTTTAAACAATTTTAAATTTAACCGCGCAGCAAATTCACGTAAACTACAAAAACTTCAAATCTACTCTACAGACTAAATTCGATTACGATTTTAAATTTAACCGCGCGGCAAATTCACGTAAACTACAAAAACTTCAAATCTACTCTACAGACTAAATTTGATTACAGAGTAAAGAATATTATAAGAGTTACAGAGAATCCAATACCAAAGAGTTATCACTACCTACCATAGATATAGGATGTACTAGAGAAACAAAGTCAGTTAAAAAACTCTGTGAGTAATATTGTTCTGTGAAACGAGACTAAAAAAGAAAACGACGGGTTGCAATCCGGGGGTGCCAGCAGAAGTGAAAACTTGAACATTGACGTTGTGCATTTTTGATATTTGGTTTGGTAAACGTTGTTTACGTTATAACCATGCATTTTGCATCGGATGAAAATTATAAATTGATTTTTTTCAAAAAAAATATCTTTACGCCTATATCTCCGAACAGGTAGGCAGAGGCCCAACCAGGGTACCCACGACTAGCCGAAGATACTATGTCCCACAATGTGATAGGTGGCAAGCCTATCGCCAACCGGGCGCATAGGATATGTCGAACAACATTTTTTTTATTAGACAATTGGAAAAACCCAATTTTCTGTTTGTTGTCCGACCCGGGATTCGAACCCAGAACCTCATGTAGTCAAGTCCAACAACTGAATCGCTAGACCACAAAGGCGATTTTTTTCATTTTTAGTTATTATGTAGATCGAAAGTGTTATCGATTCCAAACCGATTCTCAAAATTTGGTTGGTGCTTTAGATGTAACCCTGTATACAAGAGAAAGTCGTGTTATTACACTATAGGTACACAACTCAAGGATGGCTAAACCGATTTGACTGAAAATGGATAAGAAGGTAATTTATATTCTGTTCGAATGTGGGAAACCTAGGAAAAACAACATTTCAATTTTTCCTATACAAACTAAACGGGTGGAACGAAGTTCACCGGAGCTGCTAGACTATAATATATACAAGGACCGGCCAGACTTTAATACAAAGAAGTTATGGCTAAAATGGTAATCCATTTTAAATATTATTGCCAAATTGTAATGTTTACTTTTATGAACATTCGTTTAAAATAGGCCGCGTTAATACTTCGCTTGCTGTCACGCTATGTCGTAATTAGTACGAGCCATGACGTGCCGCCAGTCGCCAGCCTGCGCATGCGGTTGATCGGTTGTCGATCCCCAACACAAAATTTGGCTAATCCTTTAAATGGAACCTCGTATAAAAGAAAATGGTGTTAGTTCATTTGTTAGTTACACTATTTATTACTCAAGAACGAATGAATCGATTTGGCTGAAAATTTACAGGGGTGTATCTCAAAACCAGGAGACGGACATAGGATACTTTATATCCTATTCGATTGCAAGGAAAGTAAGAACATGTCTTCTTTTAATTTTCTCAAACAAACTGATCGGGTGGAACGAAATTAGCCGGAGCAGCTAATAAATTGTACTTATTAAAAAAATTGGTCGTTTTGTTTCTAAAATTATTGAATTGAAACTTCTTTATCGGGGTTGGAAAAAAATTTAGTGTAACATTTTTCCGTTACGCGCCATCTTTGTTCTTATCCCTACCACGCATGATTCGAAGTATACTTTCTCCAGCGGAGTAGGGATTGGCAATAAACTTTATTTAACCAATTTCTGTGAAGTTGCATATAGTAGGTAAATTATTTTTTGAAAAATAACGTCATAAAGAAGTTTCACTTCTTCACTAGTGTACGCTAGTACACGCACACATTATTTCATTTGCTTTATTGACTAAATTTATGTTCGCTACCTTAGTATTACACTTTTCGCACCTTGTTGAAACTCACAATCCTAATTTTAGTAAATACCTATCGACACGACGACGTAAGGCCAGTTACTTTACTCTTTGATAAGAACTGCGACATGATAATATGAACCAAGGAATATACTCTTTAACAAGAGTGATATACCTTACATATTTACCTCTTTCATGCACGATAATTTAAATGAAAGTCAAAATACAATACAAAATACTTTAAGCGGTCGAAGCGACTAGTTTAAAGCGACTTCAAATTAAGATAGGGAATAAATTTCACCTATTAATTTTTAGCAATTTTATGTTAATATGTTGTTTTGTCTGTTCATTATTTTGAAACTGCAATAAATTATGCCTTTTACGTTTTTTTTTAATTCTATATGGAATTCTAGTATCTTTTTTTGTTAAACCCTTAAATCTAGGGAATTTTGAGACCAAATCGAGTTATATTTTTTCTGCAAGGTGACATCACTGAAAATGTCATCTAAAAATTGACGTTTATGAAGTATGAAGTGCGGACAGCCCAGTGTCACCAACCCTACTGTTTTAACAGTAGATTTACTGTTTTTTACGTGACAACACTGTTTTCTGTTTTAGTAGGTACGATTTTCTACTGTTTTTTATGCCAGTGTTGTAATTAATACAAATCAAAGGCACTTTACATACAAAATCTGAAATAGACGAATGTTACGCATTTGATGCCACTGAAAATCATATGAAAAAATTTAATGAAAGGATGTACTATTTTAACAAAAACAATGAAACAGAAAACGTTTAGGATAGAGTAATACACAACAATAAACAATGTATGTAATTTTGATCACATTTTTTAATGAATAATATAATTTTGTTGTTTTTTTTTCAATAGTGTACTTATAAAAAAATGTGTTAATTAAAAAAGTACTACTAGTAGTGCTGCAGTAGTTTCATTAACTTATACATATATATGACTAATTCTATGTCCCAATTGAAAGGTTTTTGAGATATGTAGTAGATTTAATGTTTTGAAAATGTAATTTTACTGTTTTCTACCGTTTTTTTAAGATTGATCTACTGCTTTTCTATTCACTGGGGCTGGCAGCACTGGGACAGCCGACAACAGCGGCAATACTCTTGTTAAAGAGTATTTATATTCTTTGACAGCGGCCACGCCCGAAAATCCACGTATAACGAAACGTTGGTCGTAGCGCCATTGGACGATAATCCTGACCGACACATGTATGACACTTTTTTTCTTTATTAATTTGCACCTTTCTGAGGTAGGCTAAGGCTACTTTTAAGCCATGCTGCCATGTACAAATTAAGTCTTTAGAGATTAATAATAGAGTGCAAATAATTAATAGAGTGTAATAGAATCAGGCGCCGTTATACCACGTTGTGCTCCATACGACACTTATTAGCTGACCGTAATAGTACGCTGTGCTCCATCACATCTAATATGATTTGACATGTGTAGATGCTGTTCGCATCAACGTGTTAAATTTGCCCAATTTCTGCATAAAAACATTGTAGTACAAGAAGGAATTAATTCTATTGCTCGCAATAAGGTGTCTACTGAATTTTAATCAGCCGATGCATGTATGTAATAAGCTTAAGAAATTCGACTTACTTTCAAGCAACTACAATGCCTTCATCCCATGATTCCAAATAACTAGGATGGGATTTGTCAAAGAAGTCCCAACAGATTGGACCCTCGAAGAATTGATTACAAACATTACATGTCCAAAAGAATTTTTTGTGCTATTAAGATTAGGCGTTTGAATAAAAGGTTCCACAAAGAAGGTAAAACTGTTTTGTCACCAACTACCACTTTTAGGACCACTGGATCCTAAACCTTTTTAAGCCAATCTCTACCCGACAGAGTGTTTTACTACTATACCTCACTGACATCAAATATCTACGATCTACCTGTGATACAGTGCAGAAACTGCTGCAGGTTTGGTAAAGTCCCGAAGCAATGCCGATCCAAAGCCAGATGTTACAAGTGCACACAACCACATAGAGGAGATAGTTGATCCACCGATGAAAACAACTTACCATGTTTGATAAGCTCAGGTAGTTATGGCTACTTGTCCTAGTTGTCCTGAACATAATAGGCAAAGAAGTTTCAAAATGGTTATCCCTTTCCCTAGAGTCAGGGCCCCTTATTCCGGCCATGCAAAAGCATCTTGCTCTTCACAATCCACTATTCCTCATTAAAACCTATCATCTTCTGTTCTTCCCTCAACCCCGTCCCATACGTCGACCCCATCATATTATGTTAAAACTGTTTATAAATCAACCCGCCCTAGACCAGTTCGGGAAAATCATATTTAAAATAGCTCATGCTCTAATTACTAGCACTCCCAAGCCAATTACTAGCCAATTAAAAGCCAATGGTTGTGCACTGTCTAGTCAACCACAACAAATAGAACTGATAACAGCATGGTTTTCCTCACAAGGTTTTTTAAGAGTACCATAAATTTTATATAGCAATATAAAATCCCTTTTATTCTCGTTTCATTGGAATAAGATAGCTTGCACTTAAAACAAGTTTAGTTGGTGCTCAGCAGAATTTTCACAAACACCAAAAAATAATCTAATAATAAAACCAGAAAGTTAAAATTTTAAATAAAGCTTAATTGTCCCTCCATTCAAAAATTATGATACACCGACAGACAAACGACAAACAAACTGGTTGATAACGTAAAATAGAGTCCGGGCTCGTGGTTTCAGTAATTCAAAATGTACAAAAGAACAAATATTTTGACCAACTGTAAAGGTTCTAAATAAAAAAATTAACTGAAAAATGTTTTACTATTTCATAACTAATTGTTGTTATTTTTTTCTAAACAAATAGAGACTTCTTCCAATTTTATAACAAACAATATCGATAGAAATGACTGAAGACCTTTTTTACCTTAAGTACAGTACATGGCAAACTTTACGAATAGTACGATTCTGTAGCCATAACGTTGGCAACCCAGCCGCCATGTTTTAAAAACCACTTTGTAAACATGAAAACGTGTCACCATATTTAACTCATTTTATAATGTTATTTTTTTGTTTTGAACCCGATCTCGGATTTGCAGATTGAGAAAACTAGCACCGCTCAACACACTAGATTGATTTTTCTGTCTGATCTGCCCTATTTGACCTACACTAGTATTTGATATTCTGGAACTAGTTTTTACAGAAATTGTTTTTTGTTCCTGCAACGAGATTATGATAACCACGAATAATATGATGTCTTCAATAAAATTCGTAAGTACAAAACATTGTTAATACTTAAAATACAATTAGATATTATGATTAGATAGAACTGTCCTGTATTTTGAGTTGGATATTTTAATTCAGTAACTTGAATTGAAAGCTTCGTAGGTTTTCGGAACCGTTTCTGAAAAAGGTTTATTTATCTAGTTGTAAATGTATTTACATATTTTACAACTAGATAAATAAATTTTTAAATGAAAATGATAAATTCTAACCTAAAATGCCATCCAAAATTTTTTATTTATAGTAGTTTTGCTATCTTTAGTTTTATGTATTGGTTTTATGTAATGATTGTTTCATTTTCTACTTAATGCACATTCAAATAGATTATTAAAATTAATTGGTGTACAGAAAAACAAATTTGAATATAACCAAGGAGGTTATTTAACTATAATAATAGATATGTAGAAGTCCAACTGAACAAAGAGGCAGTTTAATAAAACTGTAAATTTATATTACATAACATTATTGACATTGATTTTCTTCAGTTTTGCTTTGTGTATATACTATAATAACTAGAACATTTTCATTTTTGTGTCTTTTAAATGTGAAAGTTTTATTTTTTAAATCTTTTATCATACTAAACAGTCAGTTTCTGTAACTTTTATAATTTACATTCATTTTATGTAATATACATATTAAAACTAGGATGAATACATTCCTATTATGTACTTAACAATTTGGTCATGTTAATGTCATATGACCCAAACATGAGAAGCGAGAACACCAGGCTGAAAATTTAAACAGATTTATTTAGTAAATATTTTGTTGAAGCAATGTAAAAAAATATTGTCAAACTCTCTCTTCTGTGTTTTATCATTTACAATATTAAATTTTATGATCATTGAAATTAAATGAACTTCTTTCTATTTCAGATTTTGATGTTTTACACCTATTTCACACCTTGTATGACTCGGTGAATAGGAGTTTTTACAAAAAAAGATGTCAAACAACAATGGCTGGGTTCTTCGCTTGATTTGATTTAGACAAAGATGTGGTCAAAGGACAAAATAGAGCTGGAATAAATAAAATTCAACTTTAAAAAATAAAACTGTGTTGGTACAAGAAGGAAATAATGAAGATATTAGGGAAATAAACAAAAGATTAAATAAATTACAGAGAAACCTGTTTTATTTTCATCCCCATGCAGCGCTCCCAGTGACAATAAAAATGAGTAATTTGATAATCACAAATTTTTTTATAAACAAATTACAGTCATATTTTATTGTCACAAAAATTAAATCTGAAGTCCCCATGTAGGGCCTGTATAGAGGTTATACCATGACATATATATTTATACATCTAGATATTAAATATTTTGTTCTCGAACGCGATGTGGCATGGCGCTACTGTTTCATTTTCGTTGACAGGTGCATAGACTGCTGACTCTATTCCTATACATTAATATACTTTATGATAAAAAAGTAACTGTCAAGTATGATGAGCTTGGTCCCGTAATGGCAAAAATATTTGTTCCCCAGATGGCAGTCTGTACGTAGTACTCTAATTGGTCTGTGGTCTGTACGTAGTACTCGAATTGGTCTGTGACAGCGGCTGATATTTTGTTTAATTTTGATGTGAATGTTGAGATTGTTTTTATTATTAATTATGATATCACAAATTAGCAAAGTACATTAGGATAACCATAATAGAAGCGACAACGCGGTGAACAATTGAAGTAGACTTTCAAGTAAATATTTTATTAATAACAAGAACAATTTTACAAAACAAAAATTGCTAGGCAAGATTAAAATTGATCATTAATCATGGTTCGCTTTAAAAACAGGTAAGTGTTTCCTATGTATTGTTCATTTTAATGGCTGTCTGTAGGTACTCAGAGTTTTAACCGACATGGACAAAAGGAGGGAGGTTATATGTTTGACTCTACTTTTTTATTTAGGTTAACTGATTACTCCGTCATTTCATGACCGTTTAAAAAATCTGTTTGTATTTGAAAGAGCGCACTGCTGTGATGGTCCCATAGCCAGTAAGTCTGGATTTGATGATGGAATCTTAACGAAATCGAGAAAATACGTATTTTATGAAATATAATAACATGCCTGAGACCCTAAACCTTAATGTTTGGTCAAGTATTCGCATACATCACACCTTAACACACAACAAATGGATTTTCTACATATAATTCTGTTTTAGATGCTGAATAAAAAAATCGTGATTAAAAGCCTTCTAAATTATTTATGTCAATAATTTTTGAACTTATTGCAATAAGTAAACATGAGTAGTGAATTTTATCAACAGTGTTTTAATTTATCCCAAACTTCTGCTGCTTAGCTGATATATAAATAATAACAATTTCATATTAAATTATCATTTCAGGTACATTACAGTTGAAATATCTTCTCCAATGGTTCCAGAAGATAAACCACTTCAATTAAAACCAAGAAAATTTCATGAAACTGTATTGCATAAAATACAACAACTGCATGGTGATTTTGGTATAGCTGCTGTAAGAGCAGGATTTTTGACTAAGTACTGTAATGAGAATACAAGAATAGCCATTTTGAGATCTAGACATGGACCACACAAATTTGTGACAAGTTCAATGCCATTTGTCAATAAGATTGGAAATCTTAATGTTAGTCTACGCACTCTCCATGTCGGAGCTACTCTAAAGCATAGTTTTAAGTTTATACAGAAGCATCAAAGATCCTATTTAGATTCAATGTGGGTGAAGTTAAAAACTGATTCAGAAAGAAAAGCTTTAGAAGCAGCTGTCTTAGATTTCTCTAAAACCGATGTTTCAATAAATTTTGACAATATTGGGTAAACTGGAATTTTGTTTGTAATCCTGCACATTTTGATATAAGTATAGTCAATATTATGTACAAATATCTGTGATAAATTATTAAATCATAACAAGTTTTAATGGATACATTTATTATGTGAAGACATACAACAATATCTTGTAAAAAAAAGATGAAATATAAAATATCACTACAGTTAAAAGAACTTGTCTGAGTTTGAACTTTGATTATTAACCTAAAGTAATAAATAACTCTAAAATTATGTAAAAAAAAATTGTGTGTGTACTTATGTACACACATTAGAAGTTATACGAGGGCCAAACTGAAAGTTTTTAGAACTAGCAACTTAAAAGCATTATATTAAAAAAATAAGTTTAAATTTTGAAAATAGAACTCTTTACCAATAATATTGAGTATACATTTCATTCATTTGTTATTTGTTTTATGATTTGGCGGCAAATTGAAAAGTGTCTGTGCACATCAGAATGAATTTAAGCCGAGAAAATTTTCGTGCAATGATTTTTTATGACTTTTGATGTCATATAAGTCAACAAGAAAGTTATGATAGACTTCAATTGGCTTTTCACGATGAAGCCCCATCTCGTGCCACAGTTTACAACTGGTTTAATGAATTCAAACGTGGTCGAACTAATCTCACCGATGATTTGCGTGAGGGACGGCCTTCTACAGCGACGACTGAAGACAATATCAGTGTTGTGCGGCGTATGATAGAGACTGACAAAAGAGTGACCTATCAGCAGATTCGGACAAGTCTAGGCATAGGTATGAGTCAAGTGCACAAAATCCTCCATGAACATTTAGCGGTCAGGAAGCTTTGTGCCCGCTGGATACCGCATAATTTGACCGAGGCTCAAAAACTCCGCCGTGTTGATTGGTGCCGAGAAATGATCCAAAAATTTAACAGAGGTGACTCAAATGCTGTGTTCGACATACTAACGGGTGACGAAAGCTGGATTTACTGTTATGATCCGGAAACCAAAAGACAGTCTGCTCAGTGGGTGTTTCCTTCCGAAGAGTTGCCAACTAAAGTGAAGAGAGGTCGAAGTGTTGGAAAAAAGATGGTGGCCTCGTTCTTCGGAAAGACAGGTCATTACGCGACAGTTGTCTTAGAGGATCAGAAAACGGTTAATGCAGAGTGGTACACTAACAACTGTTTGCCACTTGTCTTGGAAAAAGTTCGAGAGAAACGACCTCGCAGCAGGATCCTCCTTCATCACGACAATGCCTCGTCGCACACCGCCAGGCAAACGATCGACTATTTGGCGACCTCAGACGTGGAATTACTGGGTCACCCGCCGTATAGCCCCGACCTCGCACCCTGCGATTTTTATTTATTCCCGAAAATAAAAGAAAAACTTCGAGGAAAACATTTTATGGACGCCGAAGAAGCAGTGGCTGCGTTTCAAAACGCCGTCGAAGAGACCCCTAAGGCCGAGTGGGCAAGGTGCTTTTCTCAATGGTTCCATCGAATGCAGCGATGTATCGATGTAAATGGACGCTATTTTGAAACGTTATAATAAAACTAATAACTTGCTAGAATGCTTAGTTTTTGATTTTCTAAGAACTTTCAGTTTGACCCTCGTACTTCTTCGGCGTAATAAGATAAAAATCTTTTTAAAAATTTTATCTTTTGCCTTATTTTACATTTGTAGAAAAAATGACACTAACCATAGAAATAAAGAAATATTGTGAATACAGTTGTCAGTTCTCATGCAAACATACGTAGATGTCCTTACTTTTACTTTGTTGGTACCTTTTTTTAAAAACTAAAATGTTATCTATAGCTAACTTCATCATGTCGGTTTTTTAGAGATTTACACTGCACAAACTATTTTGTTATGATACATATATATAGCTTAGTGTACATAATTGTGTATCCCCCTTGGACATGTACCCTTTTGGTACGAGTCCCATAAGCGGTAGGCACAGCGGTATTAAGTGCCAAATCTCAGGAACCTTGCAAACCTTTCTCTCCGCAATGACTTTGAAACCATCAGATGGAAAGTGTTAGTTGGTGGTAAAAGAAACCACTCTTACCGTAAATACTTAGACTATCTGTTCTGGAAAATCCAACCTTGGCAGAGAATTTCAATTTTAGTATTACAATAAACATACTAGTAAATCTCAATATCTGCAGTAATAGATGTAGTAGATGCAATAACTCAATATCTGTGTGTGTGCAGAGGATATCAACTATGACAGCTATGTTATTGGTTGATTGCTTACAGTATCTATTGAGTCACAGTTTAGATATAGAAACTATAAAATTATGTTAGGTATATTATGGTGGTTAGTACATTTATTCATAATGAATTATGTTTAGATAGACTAGCCACAGATAATTACTATTAAATTAAATCTATTCTTGTTACAAAATCATAATAAACTACAGGCCCACCGTGCAAAAATCATTCGACAAGGGGTAAAATCGAGGGTTGCAATCCCCTCTCCGCGGTCCAGAGGGTGATTTGAAACATCATAAACTTATTTTGAAAGTACGCATGCAGTAGATTATCGTTGGTCCAAAGGTTTGTAGGGGAAAAAAACTGAAGGAAAAATCCATAGAACGAAAGTAAGAAACTATGATGAAATGTAAGGTGAAATTCATTACGATATTTTTTATACAGCATTTTTGATAGTTTATTTGTCCTTAACGCAAAAATTATAATTTTATCGTCATATATTTTTTGGATGGGCCTGTAGTCTATAAAGCTGTGTTGGCAATTATCTGTAACATTTTAGAAATTCAAGTACGTATATAATCATTTTAAAACATTTAGCCACTTTCTTTATTTCTACTAGTTGAATTTATATTTGATTTTGAAATTGAATGAAAAATATTGTTTTTGATTTGAATAAATAGGTATGTTTCTCTCAACCTGATTGTCCCAGAGATATTCTATATTGAAGGAAAATTGTTTATGGCTAATTTCAATAACCTGTCTACAGTTACAGATAGGCTAACTAGTGTCACAGTATAAAGAATTCTACCTACCAGTAGTCCAACTCCTTTGTTCTTGAATTCATGCCGACATTTTATATACCTACTCACGGCAAGTCAGTCAAGGGTCAGGGTTGTCAAATTTAAAACATTTTAAACATTTCATCTAAAAGTTTTATTTTAAAATGGCAAACAAAAAAATGTGAAGTTAATAATGAAACCGATGATGGTCTTGCTGAAGTTTCGTCCACAAAATTTTCATCCACAATGGACGAAACGACACCTTTTATTTTATGATTTTTTTCACCGACGATTCGTTCACTATCAAATTATTGAAGTTGTTTAGTACAGTCAGATGAAAAAGTTGTATGCTAATGAACAATATAATAACAAAAAAAAACATAATATATATGTGACAACAGCTACATTGATTACGCATTACCTACTTACTATTTTTAATCACAGATATAATCAATTTGAATTTGTTTTACCCACTTTAACTTTATACTAATTACTATTATGTTTCACCTTTGTGCACCTAAGTTATATATTATTATAAGTGAAAAAGTGTTTATTTTTTTGTAAATTTTGGTGCATAATAAAGTTTATTCATTCATGTTATGTGCTAAACTTCATCATACGTGTAAAAAAAATTAATTAAATCTTGAGTAATTGGTGATTTTGATGTATCAATTTATATATAAAAGTTTAAAACATATTATAATTATATATAAAAGTTTAATTATTTTGTTAAAGCTTTGTATCTGACTGTATAAAAAAAATATTTTAATGGTGGACGAATCGACAGTGGCAAAATAATAAATTAAAAAGGTGTCGTTTTATCCATTGTGGATGAAAATTTTGTAGACGAAACATCAGCAAGCTAGATGGCTTATTTACGAATAAAAACGGAACACTACCTGTAAATCATTATAAATTTACAAGACAGCAATTATTACATTATAATAAAATACACTAGGTATAAAATATTTTTTAACAAATAACGAGTGCAAACCCTTCTAGATAGAGAGCGCAAACTGTATGGAGTTTGCGCTCGCCGACCCTGCCGCTCGCTTCCCCGCGTTCCCCCCAGCGTTGCTCTGTGCAAGTACATGAGTCGGCCGACTGTTAGTAATAAGACTGTGCTAGTGTTTTGTTAATTATATTGATAATAACTGATCTGTAGTATCTCAGATATATTATTGAATTTGGAGCTAATGTAATTCATAGGGCTCATCGATATTTTAATTACTTAAATAAATCATTAAAAAAAGTTATTGCACATTGTTACATATTTGTAAATAAAAAGTTTTTCAACGTCTTACAAGAAATATTGCCATCCATTGTCTATAGTCGATACTAAAGAGGAAAGATTTCATGTTTGTTTGTTTCAAAAAGAATAGGCTCCGAAACTACTCGACTTATTTCAAAAATTTCTTCACCTTCACAATGCTACAACATCTCTGACTGACATAGGCTTTCTTTCATCAAAATAGATGCAGTAGAAACCAAGTTACACAGGCAAAGCTGCGTGAAACTGCTAGTAATGAATTATGACCAAGGACCATAGTCATCCTAGTCAAAATTTTGTACTAGGGCTACTCTAAAACCAAAGGAGTCATTATTTTAAATAAAAGTAGATTTTTAATTATTAAACCTACATTTCATAAAATTATCAATGTCCTTGTAAAGGCAGGAGTGTGTGTGAATGGATTTGAAAATCGTATATATTGTAACAAGCTGTGTTCACAAAAAAGAATTGTAATGGTAACTGAAAAGCTCCTAAATTCAAACACTTTTTTTTTAAGTACTTGTTACAAGAATATATAACCTCGTCAACATAAGTGCCAAATTGGATATTTTGTATTTTAACTAATTTTTAAGTTGTTGTTGTTTCAACAATTGTAATCGAAAGTGACAACATATTTAATGCTTCCAGATTAGTTTGTACACAACATTTTTACAGACTTTTTATCTATTTCTTGGAAAACTTTGATTAAAAACGTCACAAATTGACATGTCTGGACTAATTAATATATCGCACCCTCAGTAATATAAGGGCACTATCCAAAAAACGACTTTTTGGGAAATCGTGTTTTAAGATACAGTATTTTTTTGATAATATCATGTGTTAAAATAAATATAATTACCGAGTTATTCTTATGTTTATTCTCTTCCTGCTAGCACTAACCAGTAGCGAATCATTTTGTGCCTTTATCATTCAAAGTCCCAGTCGTGTATGGGATTTTAAATGTGAAAATTTTGACTTGGGCCCTTATATTTAAACTATTCTCTCTTTTATTTTATTCATATAGCATACACTTAATTTATTCATATAGCATACACTTAAAATAAGTTCAGTTGATGCTCGGCAGAATTACCACCAGTACCTAGTTATTTTAAATTTGATTAGGTTCAATTTTAAAATACAATTTTTTTCTTAATGTAGTTTTACAAATAGGAAGTTGGTCTTTCTCAAGTGCTGTACACAAAGTAGCAACTATATCTGTTACTCTTGTAAATATATCAAGAAGGTGTTCTGTTGCAAATCTTTGCAAGACATAACATAAAACTTTTATAAACACTGACCCTGCTTTCTCACTTCTATAGGCTTCATATTCAGGTGCAGTAGCCCAACAAATTAGAAAATGAGACTTTCTCAAATAATTTGGACTATCGGCAACAAGTTTAATTTTTTTGGGTTCTGTATCATCTTCTACTTGACAAGCTTGCAATATAAAAACTTTGGGAATTCCACGAAGGTGCACAGCTTCATCTGAGTCTAAAATATTCTGTATGTCATCAACTTTAACTTTGACAGAATCAGCAGCATATATATGACCCCTAACACCATGAGAAAGTATACATAATACAAAAACACTGTCATTAGCTGTAACATAATTTCTGATTATTTCTTTAATATAAGAGAATAATTCATTGTGATCTAAATTACTTGCTTTCTTTACCTCAAAGTTTAGAGATAACATAGTTTTTTCTAATGCTGTTACATCCATTGCCGAACCAAGACGATTCTCTAACATTGGAGTGTTACCAAGTTTGATACTTGTTTTAGAAAAATGAAACTTTTCTTGGTTTATAATAAAACAAACACCAAGCCTTTTCTTATTTTTTATAGGGTATGCATCTTTGTAATTTTTTTTTGTATCTGACTTTAAATTTTGTATCGGTATGTCATCAATATGTAACTGATCGAGCATTTTAAATATCTCATTGAAGTTTTCCTGGTGTTTGCTGTTGGTTACATCAGTGCTAGCCAATTTTTCTGTGGATAATGAAACACTACTTGTATGTGGTTTTTCTTCATTTTCAGTGTTATTGAATTGACTTTCAATTTCTCTTAAATATAGAGCATAATCTTTTAAAGATTTAAAATTTTCAATTACTTTTGCTAGTTCTTCAATGTCAAACGTTTGAGTATATCTTTTCTCAACTTTATCATATCTTCCTAATGTAATGAATTTTTTGCACATTAATTCTAAAAAAAATAACTCACATGTTTCATGATCCTGAAATTTTTTGTACTGAAATAATGTTTTCTTCAACTTATAAAACTCATCATATGTTAGAGCTTCACAGAGTCTGTATAAGATTTTTTTAATAGGATTTATGTAAATGGTAACATAAATATTGCTAGGCAAATAATGTTTCTTGACATTAGACACATTGAAACCTAGTTTCTTTATGACACTAAATAGTCTGCAAATGCTGAGAGCCTCTAAAAACTCATATTTCCATGTTGGTCGAGATTGTGAGTTTAATGCCCAGTCATATAACAAGTTCATATTGCTACCTTCACCAACATCTTCTGATATCCTTTCATACACCAATAAATGTTGCAGAGCTGTATCTGGAATCTCATACAATAAAAATACAAGTGAGACCATATCACAAGGCTCTAAATCCTTTTGTATTTCTAGCATTACCTCAGTAGTAATAGAGTGCATATTGCTAAATAAGTTATCAGCTGTTTGCCCCTGTGCATCTGAACGTAACATTTTTTATTTTGAGACTAGGCACTGAAATATTAGTGTATTCCTTTATCTTTTTGCCTATTTTCTAGCTTTATTAGGTTTTTTGTTCCAGCGTAATGAATAGGAAAATCATTAAAGTAAGTAAACAAATATCACTGTGTCTTGTTTTTCCAGATGGTAGCAATATTTTTTAGTTTTAACAGTGTAGAAAACAACGTAACTGCATAACTTCCTTTGTACTAATCTAGGGAAATCCCAACACTCAACGGACAAGAATATACTGAACTGAATCACAAGCTATGTAAATTTATCAGTTATAAAAGCGTCGATGATGTAAATTGTTATTCTCTGAAAAGATTATCAACAATCAGAGCCCATAATTAAAAATAACTCGTTTAGTACATTGTTGTTAATTTTAATCATGGTTTAAGATCATCAAAGAAAATAACAAGCAATAAGTAATAACAAGAAAATAATCACAGACTAAAAATAATTTATAATTTAATGAGAGTACTGTAGAGATGGGCAAATGGGGAAAACATCGATATGTGTTGTATCCATATTTTTAAAACATTATAACGACAAAAAATATCAATATGTTAATATAGCGATATTTTCTGAGCAAGAAACGATTTTCTATAAAACATTAGAAATTTGACATACTATTGTTATTTTCTATTTTTAATGAGTTGAGTTTTTTAATTTTCAATGAGCAACCGACTTTGTTAATTTCAAGTGTGGTTAAAGATTGTCATAGAGAATTGAGTTTGTTTGTTTATATTTTGCAACTGTTGAGTGACCCTAAAGGCCTTCACACACGGCAGCTGTAATGTACATTAATGTACATTACATCCCGGGATGTACAGCTTTATATTACATTAGTGTATCACACACACAGCAGGTATTGTAATGTATCTTTTCCTTTATTTCATTAGCGTACGTCCCGATTGACGCATATTTCACATGTCCATCTGTTATACAGGCTGTTCTTATTTTTATATTATATTATTATGGACTACTATCTAGTAAGTAAATAACTTACTATTAGATTTTCTAGATAGTTCATCAGAACATGATTTGGATTGTGACTTTAATGTACGTAACGCCACATGCCAAAAACAGAAACATGAAAAATGAATGGGAACACAAAGACTATGGACAGACTATTTGTACACGTTTGAATAGGACACAGTACACCCAACAAACGTCAGGAAATGGGTTCTATCCCACTCTCTTTTCTTTTTTTACCGTCGTTAGTATCGTGACATCTGACTAGGTGGTAGAGTTTCGCAGTAAACTCGCCCGGATTGGTACCACCGCCTTACCTATTCCTGTCACCATAACGTCATGACGTGTTCCGGTATGGAGCGCAAGGTAGCCGGTAAACTTACTTTTGCTCGAAGCCCAACATCCCGGCCTCAGGTTGACAACTCACCATTACCACCTTTGGTGTCTCTAGGTGGCGAGAATTTCTTACCATCAGAAAATCCGTCTGCTTGTTTGCCTTTCAATATCATAAAAAGAAAAAGAAAAACGCTAAGGAAACCCATTATGTGATCTCTGTCTGTTACAGCAACTTTTTGAACATTCTGTTGAAAAGGAAATATATTGAGATGTATTAAGATGTATCGAGATGTATTGAAATATAAATGTATATTTTGGTATCTTTCTGCAACTTAAGATACTAATATGTAGAAATGAATATTATAGCTGTCGTGTGTGGTCTCCTGACGATATCTATAGAAAGATGTAATGAGATGAATCGTGCTGTAATGTATATTTTTACATTATAGCTGCCGTGTGTGAAATGCATAACAAATAAAGTAACATCCACCCAGTGTTGCCGGTTAGGGAAAAAAAACTTACCAAACTTTTACAAAAATGTCACTAGATTGGGTGAAAAAATAAATTGAAAAAGTCACTAGAAGTCTCTAAAATATTTAATCAAGCTTTTTCTCCGTGTTGGTCCGGGCTTCTTTGCAGAATAGACCATCTGCCTTTCTGGCCAGGCAGCTCGTAAAAGGCGAGCATAGGCTTACCATCACTAACACCGTGACATCTGACTAGGTGGTAGAGTTTCGCAGCGACTCGCCCGGTTTGGTACCACCGCCTTACCTATTCCTGCCGCCATAACGTCATGACGTGTTCCGGTCCGGAGGGTAAGGTAGCTGGTAAACTTACTTTTGCTCGAGGTCTAACATCCTGACCTCAGATTGGCAACGCACCATTACCATCTTTGGTGTCTCTAGGCGGCGTGAATTTCTTACCATCAGGAAATCCGTCTTCTTGTTTGCCTTCCTATAACATAAAAAAAAAGCTTAATAAACAAAAGTACTGATTGCAGATGTAATTTATAAACAAATATCAAAAAATTAATAATTTGAGTTAACGTAAAATGATGAATTTCTATAAATTTTAAAGAAAGAAAAAATTTCGCCCCAGACAGGATTTGAACCTGTAACCTTTCGTCTCAAGCCGACGAATGCCCTAACCAATTGAGCTACTGAGGATTCAAGTCCCGTGGCGAAATTTTTAATTCCTTTCTAACCCGTTAACGCGGGTAGTTATGTCCTAACTACGGGTTAGAAAGGAATTAAAAATACCTAACGAAGGCGAAATTTTTTCTTTCTTCAAAATTTATAGAAATTTATCCCACGCACAGGGCAAGTGCTAAAAAAATAAAAAATAAAAATAAAAATACGATGTAAAATGATGAGTTTAAAAATCAATTAATTGAATTAAATCTTCATCCACTGTATAATTTTCGTCCAGCATGGTGGTAGTGGACGGTTGTAGTTGCCGTGGAAGTCGAATCTTACGGCTGTTATATGAAAGAAGATGGCAGTGACCCAGTATTCTTTGTTTTTAATGGTTTTCGTCATTTGGGACAAGACTTCATTGGGAAAGACATAACTTCTGCAGGTTTCTTTTAAACATTTAAGCTGGTTCCGTATTATCAGTATCGAATTCACAGTTGTTATTGCTAATCTGTTTCGCAGTTTCGAGTTAACAATGTTCATTATATTGAACGTTCGCTCTACTTCGGCGTTCGAGTGAGGCAGCGAGAATACTTCAATAGCTATTTCTGCTAAATCTTGGTATGTGTTTAATACCTGCAGCATTTTTGTATTTGCTGACTTCCCAGTATTTTATTGTATTATGCTTTGGAAATACGTCCCATTTGACAAAATTAATGTTAGACCATTGCAGTAATATTTTTTCAATTTTGTCGGCAGTGAAGCCAATTTCAATAGCAAGTTCAACAATTGAAGTGTCTACTTAAAGTGTTTTAAACTGATAATTGTGTAATTTTTTGAAGTACCGTATACTTGCTGGGCAAGCGATTTTGTAGTTCTTTAGCTAGTTTTACAGTGAAATCTACACAGCTTTTTTTAACAGAGGCTATTTCTTCACGTGTTAATTTGGTTTTGGCAATATGATATTCAAATAAATATCCTAGAGGTGTGGTACTTAGATAATCTTCAATCTTTAATGTTAAATAATCTTTCCCGGTTATGGCTGTATTGGATTTTAAAATTCTATTACATACGGATCGTAACGTAATAAGGTCATCAACGAGGTTATTAAATGAACTGGATCTATGTTCGCTCCTCTAAAAGTTTCAATTCCAATTTGTACTACGTTCAGTATACTTTTCAAATACAGCAAATGCAAACGATTAGATTGGCAGTGTGGCATTTATCTTTTGTCACAGTAATATGCAACAAAAGTTCTTCCCATTTTGACAAAATCCGTACAACTGTCGGTTCTATGGATAGCCAACGCGAATCACACAATTTGAGAATTTTTAGTGGTCATTCTCCGCAATTTATGAGGCTATAAATTTCTCTATATTGGTGTTGGCGTTTAGAAGAAATTGAAAACCATTTGTAGTTTTATCAGAAACTCAATATGGCTTGGAATGGTTTGTTGTGATGCGTGACTTACAGCCAAATTGGAGTGAATGGCAAACGCACCTTAAGGGTATTAAATTGAGCAAATTATACTGCGTTCGAAGTATTTCGTAAACGCTATTGTGCTATCCTGTCATCACTGCAGCATTATCGGTACATATACCGACCATATTTTCGATCAGTAACTTATAAATCATAAATATTTGACTAAAGATGACACAAGACCGCTTGAATCTGCACGTTTTACTGGTTCTATTGAAAGAAAGGTAGATACTATAGCATCCTGAGCATAACTAAAATATCTGATAACAATTCTCAAGAACTTAGTCACGCTGATGTCAGTAGATTCATATTTAAGATGATGAGATACTTTTGGTTTTTTATATCTTTTAAAAGATTTTCTCTGAAGTGTGGTGCTAGTATATGATTAATAATCTGTGTACATATGGTTCTATGCATCCAATATGCATTCTTAGATCAGCTGATTTTGAGTCTGAAAATACATATTTGCATAAATCTGTTAAATGATCTGTTTGAGATATATATAGATCCATGATCCGTAATGAATAAACCAGTTTACCTTCAGCCTTTTCGACATATCCATTTTCTTTGGGACCTGGTAGAAAACACGGCTTTCTTTTATATATACATATATAAAAAAAGCCGTGTTATATGGTTAAACTGATAAGGCCGAAAATTTATGGGGAGATAGCTTAGAACCGGGAGAAGGTCATAGGGTAAGTACGTTTTATCCCTTACAACAGCGAGGAAACTAAGAAAAACGATATTTTAATTTTTCCTATACAAACTGAACGGGCGGAACGAAGTTCGCCGGAACAGCTAGTTTTCATAATAAAAAGGCTTTTTAGAAATAATTTGATAGTTGAGACTTTTCTGAGGTATATAATATTCTGCTAGTTCTATTAAAAGCGCTATTTATCAGAATGGATCTAACCCAACATTTTTTTTAAATATATTTTAAAATATTAAAGCAAACCTAACTTATTTATTTTATTATTAAAATACAAAAGAATACCCTGCCTCTGCTAATAAATCAGCAGGTTTAGTATACCGTATTCATGAAAACATACGATGTAAACTTCAAAGTCAATTGTCTCAAAACTAGTTCGATGCGGATTGGGTTCTTTCTGCTTAACTACGTCCAATTCAGCCTCTGAGATTAAAAAAAAACAGGCTATAAAGTAGAAACAAACTGAGCCCACGTATGTAACGTATACGATGTATGATGACGTCTGATTTCGTGCGACACCCTTGAATTTATATGAAAACGTATGGCTTAGAAACACATTAATCTTACGCAGTGCTATCGTACGCGTCCCATGTGTACGTAGATCTATCGATCCAGATCGGCGGGGAAAAGGTGGAGGGGGATCACAAATTGAGCCCACGTATACTTCGTAATATGCATTATGACGTGGCGGGAGAGTAGGCGTGCACACTCGTCTCACGTATTCAACGTACAATAATTGACGTCACACGTTGTTGAAATTCCATTGTACTATGTTTTAAATAATAATAATTTAAAACATAGTTTAAAATAATTTGAAAGGGGTTTATTACTTTTATTTATTTTAAATCTATATGAATTTGTTACAATAAAAAATAGAAAGAGAATAGAAGATATTGGGTACACGAATAAATTCTCCTACCATTTTATTGTTGGTAACGATCCTTCTCCAACAACGTTTCATCTGCGTCTGACGCGTCGCGCGTATGTACGATCTAGAAACACACTTGTCTGACGCGTGGGATAACGCATGAGCCTCCTCCACCTTTCCCACGCCGATGATCGACAAATTTACGTACGCATGGGACGCGTACGATACCGTTGCGTAAGATAAGTGTGATTCTAAGACACACGTTTTCATATGAATTTAGGGTGTCATATGTAGACTCAGATAAAGTATCCCCTAGATGGATCACATTTAATCAAAACTTACGGAAATGTTTTTTCTCTTTTTAACAAGAACAAAATGTCATTTGCTTGAAAGAGAAAGCTATAGTATCTCTAGTGGGTCTAAAACTTTTAAATGACGCCAGTTTGACTATACATTAATACATATTGATATATCGCTGCATAGTGATGTGTACATTTTATCGATAATTGAAATACAAGTGATAAGTCCTTGTCGATCGCTGCAGAAAGCATTATTTCTTTATATATTTTATTGGGGAGACATAAAAATAACATTTTACTTATTATGTTACTATATCAAGTGGGTGATAATAATTTTTTAATAACCTTTTCGTACTACAAAATCTACTTAATAAATTTTAATACGATTGGGTAGGTTTGAAGTTTGTACTACCGAACAAGTTAAAACTTAGTTACTTAATTCCGAATTCGCAAGGGAGTTAGTGTTTTTCCTAATTTTTCTACAATCATCTACATCTACGGATTGCGTTTCATTTCTTACCTCTTGAAAACACACATAACATTTTTCTCGACTGTGTAAATAGAAAGCAGCTTTTTTCAACTATTTCTATGCACATAATTTAACTGCAGAAAAAGTAATTTTGTACATTTAAATGAATTTTTAAATATCTAGTCATACAAATCTAAATTTTCAGTAATGTCGTCTTTGAAACAAAAAAAAAACCGGGAGCAAAATCAGTCAATTCGTTTAAAAGTTATGTGCATGTATGTCGGTCTATATTCAAGCCGCGACTTTCCAAAATTCACTATGACAAAATTTGGTTGACGTGTACTCTATGATCCGTCAAAGGTTGAAGGCTACTTTATATTCCTGTTCCTTAATGTCTTTCTGTGGGTAAAAGATGAAGTTAAAGCTTGGCTACAATTCATTAACACGTTATCCGATTTTATATATTCTTTTGTTCAGGTATACTTTAGAAATTGTCCAACAGGTCCTTTAGTTGTCTTCTGGACTCTGTCGTAAATCCTAATCATACCATATAGTCTTATGCATTACAAATATTAAAGTTGATCTTGAAAATACTTAAAGATCAGAAATCAAACATAGGCTGC
>NJDD01001189.1:24462-48645 GCA_002245505.1 Calephelis nemesis | reverse complement strand
ATGAGTGAATGATAAGGGCACTAGACCCCTTAGATAGTAGCTAATGCACTTTTCGCTTCCTACATTAGATCTTTCATTCTTTGGGTCTCTGCGGTCTTAGTGCTTCGATATCATTCAACTCCCAGGATAGAACAAGAATAAGTTTGATATGAGAGAAGTAAGAGTGTCGTACCTATAGTTTGACGTGTGGCAGCATGCAGCATAGGCTCCTGGAGAAGTTGTACTTATTTCGAATTCTGCGTACGGGCACCGATAATGTTAGAAGTAGTAGAGCAGTAAAACCAAAAAAAAATAAGTTGTCTAGAGATACACAAACATGATTTTTTTCTCGACTTCCCTCGGGACTCCATTATCAGATCAAGACTTTGCGGTACTGGGAATCGCCTCAGAAGTGCGTCTTTAAATTTAATCCGTTCTTACATCATTTTACATTTGAAAAGTCAAATTTGTATCCTTTAATTTAAATCAGTGCGTACTTTAAAACTTTGTTTTATAATGATGGCGACCCGCCCAAGCTTCGTTCGATGGATAGAGCTTAATAAATAATATTTATTAACAGTAAACTTCAAAAATTTACTACGAGAATTTTTGATATGATAAATGAAGGAGAAAATCTACATTGAGACAAAATCTACATAGATAGATTCTAAAAAGAAAACTAAATCAGTTAAGTCGATACTGTATCCGCTTAAGCAGCTTTAACCGATTATGTGGTATAACAAGTTTTTTACTTTTTACATTACGTTACGGCATCGTTTTTGGTGGGAGCCCGTAAGAGCGTAAATTTTTGTCGACATGTTTAACAAATATCGTTATATTTCAACAAATTGACACAAACTCTAAGCTAATTATACAAAAAAAACACTATTTGTCTGTGAAAATAGTATGATAATCCGTTCAGAAGTTTTTCAGTTTATTGCGAACAGATAGAGAGATTAGAAAGAAAGAAAAAAAATATTTATTTGCGGAATATGACTGTTACAAAGATGTTACAAAATTTAAGCGTTCCAACACATTCTACCAACTTGTGGTGTGCGAATATTTTAATAGGTTTTAATCAAATTACTAATTTTAATTATTTAGTTACTATTTACACACTGTATTTTGTACTTATTACATGATTATTTATTAATACAAACAATATTGAAAACGAAAATTAGTTAATCCCTATCTAACGTAACCCACCAATATGTAGCTAGTGATAAATTTCATTACCGTTAAACATCATTACCGTTATGGTTACAACATTAGGTAAATTACAAAATGAAGTAAATCTGAATTAGGTGAAGTATTTTTAAAATCAACTCTAAGTTTCATATAGAGAATACATCAGTAAAAGACTGTAAAGAAAGAAAAGCTTAGGTTTTAACTAATGTTTCTAGTTTTAACAAATCTGTCTATCGCCGTTTTTATTGAGATTTTTACCGACATTGGCAAATTTCAAAGTGTCTTCAAGTTGGTATCCCCGGTCTTCAATCTGTTAACGTATATAAGTTGTGATAGTTTAAAAATGATGTCTCAATTTAAAAAAAAAAACACCGCACGAGCTGGGAACTCCCACTAGGGACGCGTTCACTGTATTTCTACCAATGTCTATACCTATTCCTCCTATCTATTCCTACCAATCTGTGGCACCCGCGGAACCTAAGGTAACCGGATAATGGTTACCAGGATTTTGTGCAGATATTTATTTTAGTAGATAATTCATTACTATCAAGTATGTAGATAGGCAAGGTGTCGCTTCTGTGGACTAGCGGTCCTGTGTTGGCCTTTATTTCACGAGTTTCCGGGTCGGCAACAAAAATAAAATGAACCTTTCTTTAATTTTTTTAACAATAAACAAAGTTAGGCAAAGTCGTCACTTTCGGGGGAAGTGACGGGTTATGTCGGAGTCTTACCCTCTAAAACCACACGGTGTCCTCCGCTTCGCCAGGTACCAGGGCTCTTCCACTCTTCACTTCGCGCACTTCCACTGCCCCGGCGACGCTGGTCCTCGCGATCTCCATCGCGCAGCCCCACTCAACAGGGGGCCGTGAGAAGTAGTACACAGAGACCCGGCGTGCACCACTTCGGGGTCCCCGTGGCAAACAGGCACTTCCGTACCTGTTGCGCAAGATGGAATGCCCACCCTCCTTCTCCGCGGATTTTCTCGCTGCTATCCCACGAGGTTTAAACAGCCCACCACCCTTAGTCTGCTCTTCGTGTCCCCTCTGGTCAAAGAAGGGTACTGAGAAGCAGCATCCGTGGTCCAATTAGTTTCACCGGGGCCCTACCTCGACTCCGGTTACTTAGCCCTCCCACCACGACAGGGCTTGAACCCTTGCAGCGTTGGTCTTGGGCGCCCTGGTTGTTCCTTTGCCTACCGTTCCGAAAAACTGTAAAGCCATAATTGATATAACAGTAAAACAATCTCATTTACATCAAAATATAAATTGAAAATACAAGTATATATTTTACATGCAAACATATTTTTAAAAATTTGTTCTGATAAAATAACGCATTTAATTTGTAATCATTTAATATGGGTGTTCTGTTACCATTAACAAAAGTTTGGAAAACCTCGACGTAGGGTTGTTGTCAGACATGGAAATACCAAATGAAACAATAACTACATATTTGTTGCAAACTTTCCATAACCGATAACTCTTTATTATATGAGACTCGCGTATTTGTGAACGATCAAGTAGCTTCACTCAAAATTTAAGCGATGTTTTGTTTTCCCAGTTTGTTTGAACCTCTTTTTTTGTTAATTAAAGGATTATAAAGTTACCTTTTAACGATTCCATTCTTAATATTATAAAATATACAATTATTATAGTTGCTGTTGCCTGCGACCTCGTACACAAGTTGAAGTTACTTTTCAAGCTTAATGATGAGAATGAAAGATTTTCCCGATGTGTAAGGTATCTTAAAAATAATAACATTCTTAAAAATAAACAAATAACAAAATTTGATAAAAATCCATGTAGTAGTTTGTTAGTCAGTTGAGTAAAAAGTGAACAGTTCGGGGTTGACTACCATGACGCCCATATCCCCAAAGGTTTAGACAGAGGTACAACCAGGGTACCTACGACTAGCTGAAGATACTAAGTCCCACAATGTGATAGGTGGCAAGCCTATCGCCAACCAGGCACATAACCAATTCCGAGCAACTTTTTTTTTAATTATTGGAAAATATTTTTATTAGAAAATTTAAAATATACATTTTATATTTTTTTTACGGGACCTCAAAGAAGTCAAGTCCGACGCCGGAAAATTCAGCCTAAATATAGGTTATGTAATGTAAGGTAAGCTTGGGATGGTAAACTTCAGAAAATTAAGTCAACGGTGGTAATATTTTTGCGCACTCACTAAACAAATTTAAGTTATTACCTACTACCTTCGTTAAATGAATGTTTTAAATAAATAAATTAATTAATTCTTTATTTCGAACAACAAAGATCCATACTTGCTAAGCACTACAATTTATACATTTAAAATAATTAATTACATATTAAAATTTTAATTATTGATAATAATAATTAAAATTAGAATAAAAAAAAACAAATCAAATCAAAATAAAACAAAAACAAAATCGAAATAACAATTAAAATCAAAATCAAAATTTAAATTTAAATTTAAAAATCTATCCATCGGATATTTAGACGACCGGACTAATTTGACATGTATAATGTTCTATCTCTACATACATCTAAAAAAAAAGTTTAGTTTGTGAACTACAAAATCACCACCAATATCATGTTGAACTACTTTGTCACTAAACAATTTAGTGGCATCAACTATAGATCCGAGTATGAATTCTTATTAGTTTACTCCGACTCTACTCTTTGTAATTAATACTGAATTTGGGTAATGTCAACTTTAACTATACTTGGCTAATTCTATTTAAATTTACAAAATTTACTTATGTAAAACAATGCAAATAAATATGTTGTTGTAAAAATACCTTTTCTGGGCAGATTAATAGCAAAAAACTGACAAAACATAGTTCTTACTATTCCAACAACAAATTTATATTTAGGTACATGTGAAACGTATATATATACTTATGTATTGGGATTGTTACGTTTTGTAACTTCATATGCGCTTAAAAGACAAACAAACTTGCATATATATTTCCTTCTTTTTGATAGTAAGATTATTAAATAAATCCGCAATTTCACAGGACCCGGTACGACGTGCACATGACTCTCTCTCTCTCTCTCTCTTTCTCTCTTTTCCCCTAAGGCAATTTGTACTTGACAAGGACTTCTCGCTTCCACGCTTTGTTGATCTTTTACATTTTAAATCTATGATATGATATGATGATCTACACGATTGTATTTAAAGTATATGTGTTATAGTTTTTTAATCTACATGGATTTAGCCCAGGCTGCTAGAAAGGCCAGGTCTTTTTGAAAAATTTGAAAAGTACTATTAAACAATCTTCAAACCAAATAAAAACTAATAAATCGGAAAAACCAGAATGTTTAATAATGAACAATGTGGAGTTAAAAGGTGAATTGGACGTTACAATGCAGTCTGAACATTTCTTCAAAAATATTGCAGCAGAAACTACTAGAGTTTTTAACTCTTCGCCGAGCACTGCAGAATCATTATTTAAGCTACATGTAACAGTTTAAAAATAATTGTGAATTTCCGTTTGTTAAAAAAATGATATAATAAAAGCCTTTAAATAGTTAAAAATGAAGAATACGTCAAATTTTTGGGGTCATACTCTAAAAATTGTTGCTTTCGTAATAAATAGTTGCTCCATACCTAGCTGTAATACTCAATTTTCCCTGGCCTAATTAATCTTAGTAAGTGTACGTCTCTATTGAAATCTTGAAGTTCGTCTGATCTTACCTACTATCGACCTATCCTTTCTGCCTACCCTAAGTAAAATATTTGAAAAAATACATTTAATCAATTTAACAAATTCTTACATTTTAACCAATTGGGCTTATTTCAAAATAAACAATTTGGTTTTACAAGGGGTAGATCAATAGTCGAACAGCAGCAGTGTTGAATTGTTAGAGAAAATATCATTGTCTCACTCGGTGTATTCTGTGATTTGTCCTAAGGCAGGCATTTGATTGCGTTAACCATGATATCTAATCAAGAATCTTAAAACATTATGGAATTTAAAATAAGCCACTTGATCTATAGATTTCTTATTTGAGTGGGAGTGTTCAGAAAGTTGAGATTAATGCTGTAAAATCGGTTGGCTGCTGTTACCATGGTTTTCCTCAAGGGCTCCATTCTGGGACCATTTTTGATGAAAGAAAGAAGAAAGAAAGAAAATGATTTATTTGCAGTTTATGTTTGTAAATGAGATGTTACAAAAATATTTAAGTATATCAACATATTTTACCATAATTTGGTGTGTAAATAGTTTAATATTTATAAAAAATATTATGTAATTACGTATGCTGTAACTTTTAAGCCAATTATTTATATTTGTAACTAGTTTAATTTTATTTATTACCAAAACATTTAAAAACTATAATTAAATTTAACCCTGTCTACCGTAAAATACCATTTCCTCATTTACATAAATGATTTGCCTTACTACGTAAGGAATAATCCCAGAATAGTGCTGTTCGTGTATGACACTTCCAAGTTATTTAAAATGAAAAAATAATTGCGTAAATATGACCAAACGAACTATGTGATTTCAAAAGTTGTACACTGTTTCAATGTAAGGCAGGACAACTGCAAACACACACAACAAACAAACAAAACAAACTGGACCTCGTAGATTCTACTATATTTTTTGGAATCACTGTAAATAAAAAGTTACAAAAGGGGCCCGTATATTACAAAGGTTGCCATCAGATTGAGTTCAGCAGCTTACTCTGTTAAGGAAATGAGTGAAATGAAAGTAAATTAAATAAATTCCACTCTTCTCTGAAAAAACTTGGTTGAGGTAAACACAATATTTGTATTGCCCATGAGTGCTATACGGGCAATTTGTAACTTAGACCCAAGAGTCTCCATCAGAGAAAAGTCAAAAAGAAACAAATATTCTAACGGTGACTTCTCAGTATATTTTGAAAACTTAAATTGTATGTTACATAATAATATAAATTTGTTTACGAATAATTGGGATGTACATGTAAATACGAGGAATAATAATAAGCTTGCTATAATCTATGCACAATAATTAGTTCTCGTCTCCACAGAATCAGTTATTCTTATCTATAGGCCAATGTATACGTTTTTACAACAAATGTCCCGAGCATTTTAAAGACTAACCATTTAATAAATTTAAAAAAAAAAAAGTTGTGTGGTAAGGGTTACGATAAGATTTCAGAATATTTAGAAGACAGACATGCTTGAAATATATTGTTCCTCATAGCAATCTCTAGAAGTTATATATGTTTGTAAATTAGACTGATAAGAAAAAGACAAGCCCGCTGAGATTCTTTCGTCGCTCCGGTGGTAGTTTTTAGATTTACATAGACAAGTCACAAGAATCGTTGTATCTAAGGTCAATGTGAAGTAAATACATTTTGAATTGACAAAACTTGAATTTAAAAACAGATTTTACCATTAATCCATACTTTCGTACTGTTATTATAACACAAAAGTCTATCTGTATCTCTGTAAATGTATTCCTGTTTATTACGCTTTCACGGCTAAACCGCTGAACCGGTTCGGATAAAATTTGATATGCATGTAGCTAAAGACACTAGTTCAAAATATTATTTACAAAATGTCACAAAACGTGTATAGCAACATAAAGATCCCAAAAGTACAAAAATGCTATTTCTCCCGCTGACAAAACCACGGAAGTCAGATAGTAAATAATAGTCTATAAAACTAAAAAAAGATACTTTTAAATCTAACTGAACTAAGATGTATCAAATGGTTTACTATAATACATTTAAATAAAATAATTGAATTATTAAAATTGTTTTGTTGTCTGACCCTTGATAAGTACATATGAAAAGTTTTATTGTAATCCGACTTTTAAAGTTGTTGAAAAATATGTTCTACTTCACGTAGATACATAGCACATTGCTCATAAGAGCATGTTAAAAATAATAATGTTTGAATTAACATAACTAATGAGTAATAAACCACCATGATATGGCAATAATTGTAATTTTTGTAATTCCAACAAAAGTTTCGAATCTTTTAAGGTGGCTAGTACTGACAGGAACAAAAATAATATCTTTTACATACTTTTGTTTGTTAATTTACAAGTATATATATTACAATAATAAATCAATGCAAGTGGCATATACAGCAGTTTTCCTGATAGGCTTAAAGAAAATGTTGTGCAAATTATGTGACCTAAAAAAGTGTTTTAAAAATATTGAAAATGTTGTTGATTCTAATATGTTTATAATAAAGTCACCACAGATATTTGACCTCGAACTTAAACCTTTATGTAATATCTCTTCTATTTTAAACTCATAATCATCATAAGTTACAGTCAGGAGAAGGATCATAAGAAAAAAAACTAGATGTATAGTTACGACAGGACAGCGACTGCCTGTTCTATTAAATAGTATTGTATTTATTTCGTGCATTAACAGTTTTCTATCGTTTGGAGGATTTTTTTCTCGATTTATTTGCCAATAATTTAATATGAAAGATCACAAGTCATCAGCATCTTCTTCAAGTATTTTTTTTTATCCCCTATATCCCATTTGAGAAGAACTCCTTGCCAAAGACTGCCAATTATTAAAAAAATATATTATCTTCATCTAAGTATACAAGTCGTGATGATTGTCCCTGTAAAAATTAATAGGATTAACCTATTTTGCCAGTAACTGAGAATAAACATTTTTGTATTTATATGCCATTAACTGTAAATGTTTGGGTGAATGTGGAAAGAGGATATAGACGCAAATTCACATACGTCCAGGTTCAACATAGCTGAGCATTGAGTCGTTAATTAGGAAAGTTAACATTCCGACTATGAATTAACTTTTAAGAATTTTTACGGATTCTTTAGCTTCCGTTAAATTTGATCTAGTCCGTTAAATCGTTAATCCAGTAAGTACCATCTAATTAACATTACCAAGCATCACTTCCCACCAATTCATGAATCTTAAGAGTGAAGCTCAAAATTAATTCAAAGTGCAAGGCATAAAAATAAAAGACTCATTCAACGATGAAGTGTTCCTGATGCAACTGGTTTATTTCGTTGATCGTTTTTTTCCACGTGTTAGTCCGATTCCTTTGTGTAAAATAGACCATCTGCCAGGATCAGACCATCTTGCCAGTCAGGCAGCTCATATCACAGCGAGCGAAGATTAAACATCTCATTTCAAAAAACTAACATGCCCGGATGGAGATCCACAGCCTTACCCATCCCTGCCACCACAGACACACCTATAATATCTTTGGTGTCTACAAACCACGGTTGACTTTTACCACCAGGAGAACCATGTTGTTTATTTGTTTATTTTAGTTTTCACACAGTCACTTTTAGACGAGAACCTAAATATGTATATTCATATTTACAAAGGGCATTATCCACACTACCCCAGATGACCAAGTTACATATTCCAATTTTACACGTCTATTTTTTTATTTCTAACTTGTAATCTTGTGGAACCCAAACATCAGTTTTTATAATAATATCATTAACGCAATGATATAAATGCAGTTTTTGTACAGTTTATTGAAACAATTACAGATCAGTAAACACAACATTGCAAGCGTACCATTCGATAGCCGCAGTTAAGATTACCGACTACCCACCGATACTGGAACATTAACTGAGCACTGACGTAATGTCGTAACTGACGTTAAGTTGTCCTAACTCAATCTTGTTTGCCTTCCTTTAAATGAAACCTACCTGTGGCTTGGGTGTGATTGATTTACTGAGTTGCCAGAGGTCTTTCTTTTCACAGCAAGCATCCAGATACGACGGGCAGCTGGGTATGTCTCTGGAATTTAACAAAATCAATTTAAAAATCCAAGTCACGGCCTGACTATGTCAAATACATATTACTACATTAATATTTTCAAATTTATTATTAATCTTTTAATTCTTTCCATCCCTTTGACTATGCAATTATAATTTGTAATTTCTTCATAATGTGATCATTATCGCTTTGTTTCGAATTCCTAGTCGGGCAACAAAAAGAAAATGTGTTATTTCCAATTTTCTAATAAAAAAAATGTTGCTCGGGATTGGATATATGCCCGGTTTGCGATAAGCTTGCAACCTATCACATTGTGGGACCTAGTGTCTTCGGTTAGTAATAGGTGCCTTGATTATACCTCTTCCTACCCGTTCGGGTATATGGGCGTGAAGATACTTTACTTTCTTTTAACCTTTTAATTCCTAAATATGCAGCCGAATGTACTAGATATTGTAAGACACAAACCGATTTAGATAATGGTTCCATATCAGTTTTATCACGATCCGATTAGTCAAGATAAGTGAAAGTTTATGCATTATTAGTGTAACTCAAAAAAAATAGTAGGATGTTGGTCAAATTTATGTGGGACTACTTCAGAACCACCTTCCCATCTACTGAAATAAATACTATCAAATCGCGACGGGGTACCCAATGAAATAGTTGAAGTCGGTTTTTGTAGTTTTACTTCGCTTAATTATATTACTAGCTATACCCTTGTCGTTGTTCACATTTCTCTAAAGATAATAAATAAAACTTAATCTTATATTTTTTTTCTTTAAATATGGCTTCCAAACGTTTTTCACGACTTATTTAGGCAATATCTTATATTTCGAGTAGCTGGTTAGTTTGTCTGTCTATTATGATTGATGTCCAATTGACTTGGATCGTAATAATTGACAGACAAACTTTTGCATTCGTAACGTTATTATTTATTAGTTTATTACAGAGTCTGAACCCTTACGTAGCATAATACCAGATTTACAAAGTCTCAAAATACCAGACTGGCAAGATTTAGTACTGTGAATAACAAAACTTAATTTGTGAAATTGAAACGTCCTCGTCTAATTCATCAGAGTACAATCGCTTAAACAAAAATAAGAGAAACCTCTCTTAGTTACTGACCAATGCATCTAATCTCTGGAGACATACTTCAAAACAAATAGTCAGCAGTCACAAGTTTGTTGATTTATTCTCATTTCATTACAAAAAGAAAATGTTTTTTTTTCTTACTAGAAAAATATTTGCTCCTTAACTAGCTAGTGAAATAAAGGATTTCAGATTATTATAATAATATGACACAGACCCCTCTATTGCATCAGTCGTTCGGTTTTTTTACTGATGCAGAAAAAAATGTATTTTTTTTCATCCCCGTGTTAGTCAGCAGGTAGAAAAACAGTAGTGTAAGAATATGCAATCTGTCTTCCTATCGGGCAGCTCGAAAGGGGCTAGCAAATGTTAAAATGGTAACTACAATCAAGGCTGCTAGTGGAAGTGTGCTGTGCAGCAACTTGCCGGATGGATATCCACCGCCTCACCTGTTCCTTAACCCAATTTTTCTACATTTTCATTATATGTATAAATAAAATAAATATCCCTGGACAAATTACACAAATTAATCTTGCAGTAAGAAAAGCAAATATGCTTGTGCTATGAAATGGTAGTGCACAATGAAATGATAGAAATACTGAAATAGATATATGAAATTATTAAGCACCCAGACCCGGAAATACAGATGCAATTTACTTCATTACGTTTATCACACAAATGCCTGCCCTCGCCGGGAATCGATCCGGGTCTGTGGTCGGTTAGAGAATTCAGGCATATGCATTACGTCCTCGGCCAAGAAGGCAGTCAAGTAATAATAACTATTATTAAACAACTATTAATTCTAAAAATAACTTAGGATCAATAAATTCGTCTCCATCTGTGCTGACACTGTTGGTGGCATTACATAGGTAGAAACGGACGCAGACTCCAGACTTTCCTGTCTTTGTCGTGCATGGCCCATTGTTTTGGTCTGAAACATGGAAGAGCATATTAAAAATATTTTTGAACATTTGACACACAAAAAACGCTTGGCATTAATTGATTAACATAAATGGGTATATGTGTTTCCACGTATCAAAAAGGAAGATATAGTCCACTTATTGTCCTGAACCATATCTTTTGATAATGGGTATAACCATTTCGTAGCAAAGGTTGTCTTTAAAAATATTGTACAGTATAAAAGACTGGCGTAAAGAAAGGCCTCCGGGGCTAGGATGCAAGCAAAGCTTTTCTCAGAATGTCTTTGTTGCTCTATCAATCAGAAAGGCGATCAATGTGGACCATTGGTTTGGTGGCGTAAGGAGATAAACAAAGGGATAGGTCTCATCCAGTGCAGTAGTGATTATACTATGCAGTAACAAATAGACGACAATACAAAAAAAGCACTAATATCTATAGTATTTCACCCCTTTGGAATATCTCCATTGTACACAAAGAGTTGTCACAATTTTGATGCAGTCTAAAAATAAATTTTAATTTGCACGTAATCAACAGTAAATCAAAATCAGTTTAGTAGAATTGCGGTAGGCATATATACAGACGAACTGGCAAAAACTGTAAAAAAGCTAGACGCTTTTTGCTGCCCTACTTTAGACGCTTTCACCCATTTTTTTTAAATATGTCTAGAGTTCGCTCTTCCGCAGATTTATTATGTAACTTACTATTTAGATCAAAAGCTGGTGGTACGATGGTGCTCGCCGGGTTTCTGTTATCGTGAGCGGGTTGCAGGGTGACTTTGCCAAAAACAGCATTCAAAGCTGCTTCTAAATCTTTATTCTTATTGTCCTGAGCTGACGCAACGGACAACAGAAGAATAACGAAGAATTTGTACATCTGAAAATTAAAGAAAACAAAGCTTTTACACCGCGGTGACCACTAGACTACACTGTTTAGTGGCCTGATGTTGACTTTACTTCATGAGGGCCTGGATTCGGGCAAAAGAAAAATGGAAAGTTCAAAATTTTTTAACATAACCAACGTTGTCTGGGATTAAATAAACTTGCCAGTTGTCACCTATCACACTGTGGGACTTAGTGTTCGGCTAATCGTGGGTACCCATGGTTATGCCTCAACCTATCTCTCCAGGGATACGGATGTGAAGATATTTTTTTTTACATCACAGACAGGACTTGCACCCACGACCTTTGTCTGACATATTCAGGATCAGTTTCATATGTCTCTAAAATAGGGCTTTAGAAGTTTTTAGGTGTTTGGAACATGCGAAATACAGGTCCTGTACGATGGAACAGAGAACCATCGGCTGAACGTGTCGTTCGCCTTAGACTTGATCGGATCAGACGTAACTCACGGGTAGCCGGAATATATTTCATTGACCTCGTAATTTGACTCAGTCGTGGTTACAGGGAGCCAGAGTTTTCCTAAACCTAAGAAAACTTTCAATTTATGGTCAAGTGTCGAATTTATAAGAATTTATAAGTTTTATAAGAATAATGAATGATGAATAAAGATGTTCTAAATGTTACATATAAGAATAATCTTGCGGTTTCAACAGGGACAATATCAACTCTGTGAATATTGTCCTGTTTTGAAATGGAAGCATAATTCAAAAGCCTGTGTTGCTTACATGAAAAATTCGAATTGGAAAAAAGTCTTCCTCCATCTAAATCGCTACTTTATTTACTTATGGATATATGTAAAATGTTCATTACAACTGGACTTATGCAGCCCTTTTACGTGTAGCTTCAAATCAAAATCAGTTTGGCGTGTCTTATAAAAAAAATCCAACGAAAACTTTTACTAGGCCCACCCTCAAAATTTTCTTACAAAATTCAGTTTTTAGTGTCTGCGAGACCCCAAATTACTCGCAACTTTGGCGCCAAATAACGCAATTTAAAATTAGGTACGCACTGTTACACTGGGCCTCGGTATGTAAGTTTTAAAAAGGAATTTTATTTAGACACTTAGAAACACGAATTATAATTATTAAAAATACAAGAACTAGTAAGGATATACTAGCAAGTACAAGAGTTGTCTGGTAGGATTCTAATAGGAGACTGACTGAGTATCGCTATGGGAATGGAAGGTCAAAAGTGTTGGTGAAGCACTTTTGAGGGTTTTGTTGGCGGAGCACTGAAATAAGCCTTTTTGCCTACAGTTCAGGATTATAACAGCACGCACATTTATAATTAATTGTATTCACTACAAGCTACAGTCTATATTACTTTTTTATAATTTATTGTTATTTTTTATTATGACTACACGTTACTAATTATTTATTTTAAAAAATGTTCTACTTTAAATTTTAATTTGCAATGAAACAGTGACGTTTTTATATTAGGAGCACACTAAACGTGTCCTGGTTTTTGAAGCCTGTCTCACATTTAAAATCCCTGTTTCCCGCAAAATTTGTATTCCAAAATTAGTAAGCCTAGTGTAGGTGTAATGTTTTTGATTATCTATGAAATTGATTCGATTTATCTATGAAAATTTAATAACAATAAAAAAAAATGAAAGTATAAAAAATATAATCACATTACCTTGAGTAATAATACAAATTACAGTAAAACAACCGCTCAAAACACGACCCAACCACTTCTGTACGCACAGCCGCAGCTGCCCGGTACTTATGGATCACTCGCGGATGAGTGGATGATAAGTGCGCGGTCTTTACTACACCCTTTAGATAGTCGGTATTGCACGTCTTATCGCTTTTTACATTAAAACTTTCATTCTTTCGGTCTCGGCGCTCTCTTAGTGCTTCGAAACCATTTAACTCCCAAGAGAGTCTTCAGTTTTATCAATTGGGTCTGGCCAACAGACAAATCCCTAGCGAACACCTTGGAGGTGTTACGAACACCTATTACGCTCAATAACTTGTTTACGCAGGTACGCAAGGTACGCAGGTGTGTCCGCAACGCCTTGGAGACTTGTCTATTTAGCTCCTTGTAATTTTGCATGTCAACTGAAGACTGCAACCGCATTTCATCTCGTTCGCCCATGAGTTTGAGGGTACTAAGGTCTGAGAGCTTTTGTGTTCTTTTCTTGCTTCGGGTCTTAAAAAAAATTTCGGCCTGGCAGCTTGGACAGCTTGCACAAACCCATTGTTCAAATCGTCCGTTGATTCGCATTCTGCCAGGCATTCGAAGCGATTTTGAAGTTCAAGCTGAAATTTTCGGGATTTTGACATTGGACTGGATTTCAAGCCTTGTGTTGATATTCAATTGGCCTCTTACCATCCGCTTGTTGTATTTTCAGCTTGTTGATCACAGAGGCATCATTGAACATGTGACGTCTGGTAGGACAAAATGAAGTCTTTCTCATTTTTGTCGATCCATCCGTGCTAATCCAGATCCATTTACGATTTAGTTTTTTTCTAAAAAGCTATTCATCAGAAAGAGTCCTCCCTTGTCCAGAAATTCAGCCAACCGTTGGCCCTTGGGATTACGCCTGCCTACACCAAATTGCCCTATTTTCAGCTCATCGCTCTCTCTCATATCCAGCTTTGCGTTAAAGTCGCCCATCACCACCGCGTAGTGCGTTTTGGAGGTATGGATGGCTTTCGATATGTCCTCATACATCGCCTCCACCTCGTCGTCAGAGTACGCCGAAGTCGGGGCGTAGACTTGTATAACCTTCAGCGAATACTGTTTGGTAATTCTGAGTATAAGGTACGCCACCCTTGTCGACACACTGCCGATCGCCTTCACGTTGTTGATGAGTGACCTCCGGACGATAAATCCGACACCGACCTGGGATAGGGTGTCACCTTCCTGGTGGTAGAACAAGTTACCGGACTGTAGGATTATCGAGTCCTCTGCCTGTCTTCGGACTTCAGATAATCCCTCAACGTCTCAGCGTAATTTGTCCAAACACTCTTCCAACTCCAGGATCTTCTCGTCAGTCCGGAGCGTGCGGCAATTGTGCGTTACCAGGGCCAGGTTCGTCATTCTTCGCACCCCCTGCTCTGTCGTTGCCGAGTCCGCTACCGTAGACTCGGTAAAGCGGAGCTGCCGGTGACTGGGGGTTTTGCCGTAATCCCCACACTTGGCGGGCGGGTTAGGGATCAACAGTAGGGTGGAAATTTCCACAAGGACGCTGCTGCCCGTCCTGCGTTAGCAATTTAACTTCCGCCCACCTTGAAACGGTTTGACCGCCGTTTGTCGGTTGACTGATTACCCGCAGTGTGGTATGTACCACCGCGCTGGTGGTACATACCACTCTGCGGGCGGTGGGGTTGTCACTACGCCTAAATTCAATCATTGCATACTTTCAAATAGCTTAGGTTTTAAAAAATGCTTCTAGTTTTCAGATTTTATTGAGATTTTCACCGATTTAGATAAATTTCAAAGTATCTTCAAGCCGATATCCCTGAATATACAATTCTAATCGGTTCATGTATCAAAAAAAAAAGTCTCAATTAAAAAAGTACAACCACCGCTCGAGTGCGGAAGCCCCGCTGGAGATGCGTTCACAATATTTAGATTCCTACCAATCTGTGTCATCCGTGGAACCTAAGGTTACCGCATAATGGTCACCAGGATTTTGTGCGATTATTTATTTTAGTAATTCGTTATAATCAAATATGTAGATAGGCAAGGTGTCGCTTCTGTGAACTAGCGGTCCTATCTTGGCCTTGATTTCATGAGTTTCCAGGTCGGGCAACAAAAATAAAATGAACCTTTCTTTCATTTTTTTAACAATAAAAAAAGTTACGCAAAGTCGCCACTTTCGGGGGAAGTGGCAGTTTATGTCGGACTTCTACCGACTAAAAGCACACGCTGTCCTCCCCTTCGCCAGGTACCTACCAGTGCTATGGGGACGCTTTAGCTCACTTCCACAGCCCTGGAGGCGCTGGATCTCGCGATCCCCAAGGAGCCGATAATCATCAGATGTGGTGCACGAAGACAAAGCGTTTGGGGCCCCAGTGGAAAACAGGCACCCCCGTATCTGTTGCAACCCTATCACGACCGGCCGGGCAAGATGAAATGCCCACCCTACTTATCCGTGGTCCTTCGCGCTATCAAACCACGCGGTCCAAACGGCCATCACCCTTTGTTGGCTTTTCGTGTCCTCCCTAGTCCAATTGGTTTTGCCAGGGCCCCACCATGACAAGGCTTGGACCCTTGGGGGAAGAGTGGTAGTCTTGGGCGCCCTGGTTGTACCTTTACCTACCTCTCCGAAGAATAGTAAAGCCATAATTGATATAACACTAAAACAATCTCTTTTACATCAAAAAAATAAACTGAAAAAGTATATTATACATGAAAACATATTTCTAAAATTTTGTTCTGATATAATAATTTGACCGCCTCGTTGGTCGAGTGGCTAGCGTACTCGCCTAACTACATCGAACAACCGCGAGGCTCGGGTTCGATTCCCGACGGGGGCAGGCATTTGTGTGATGAACATTTAGATGTCTGCATTTCCGGGTCTGGGTGTTTATAAAATTTATTCTGGTATCTATTTAAGTATTTATATGTAATAGTATCGTTGACTAACACCCATAACACAAGCATATAATTTGCTTACTTTGGGGTTAGATTCAATTTGTGTGATTTGTCCAGGAATATTTATTTATTATTTAATAATGCGTTTAATTTGTAACCATTGAATATGGATGTACCGTTATCTTTATCAAAAGTCTGGAAACCCACGACGTAGGGTTGTTGTCAATCATGGAAATACCAAATGAAACAATATCTACATATTTGTTGCAAACTTTCCATAACCGATAACCCTTCACTATATGAGACTCACGTGTTTGTAAGCGATCAAGTAGCTAAACTCAAAATTTAAGAGATGTTTTGTTTTTCAAGTTTGTTTGAACCTCTATTCTTAATAAAAATATAATAAAGTTACCTTTTAACTTACTTTACAAAATATATAATTGTTTAATTAATAATATACCTAAAATACTTAACACATAATTTTAGCGCAGTAAAACTGCCAGAAACCGACTTCGATTTTTACAAGCAAGTCATCTACATGTATAAAAGTTATATTTCATGTATTTTCCTGGATTTCCATGGAATTCCATCATCAGACCCAGACTTGGTGCCAATGGGACCGACTCGGAAGTACCTTTTTCAGATACTGATTATGATGATCAGAGATGTTCAGAAATGATGGAGGAATCGATTACCTAACAAACATAAAAAATAATATAGGAGTCGAACATAATATAACCCCCTGATTTTCCTAAGTCGTAAAAAAGTCAAAGCAAATATTCCCCACATAAAAACAATATTAATAACGGATTTTCTATTTCTGTTTAAATACCAAACACATTAATCTCTGAAAATGATGTATACAAATATGTAACAGTGAGAGTTTCAGAATCAGAATAAAAAAAAACTTTATTCACATAGTCCATACAAGTGATACTTGTGCGCGACGACATTTTTATATACTACCACCGGATCGGAATCGCGGCCTCACTTTGAGATCCGGCGAAAAAAGCTCAGCGGGCTTGTCTTTTTTCAATAGTAATCGTTCAATAGTAAACACACATTAAAATTTTTTTATGATAATGGAAGGTAGACAAGCGGATGGATTTCCTGATGGTAAAAAATTCACGTCTATTCATATCATCAATTCATTCCGCCTAAAGACACCAAAGGTGCGTTGCCAACCTGAGTTAGGCCTCGAGCAAATGTAAGTTTACTAGCTAGTTTACCCTCCAAACCGAAACACATCAATGACAAGCATTGGACGGTATGGCTAGGGTTGCCACCTTGTTATTTTCTAATAAAAGTACTTTGGTTATTAAGGGTAAGAAAAAAAGTACAGAGTAGTAGAATAAAGTACACTTTTATCTGATTTATTTCAGTACTCAATTATTGCACAAGAAGAGGCACACAATGATAATATAACAAAAATAATAGAAAATATCACCAAAATAATCACACATAAATACCTTTACTTTTGTTTGTTACCTGTTATATTTAAATACATAATAAAATTATTTATTATATTACTTAGAGCTGTTTTTATTAAATTTAAATTTTTCCTAAATAATTCCCGAGCGTCTTTACATTCAACTTTTAAATTAAAATTAATTACCAATTCACTTTTTATTAAATTTTAAGACGTTCTATTTCTTTCATCTCGCCCAAAGAGCATAATAATATACCTATACAGGACATATCGCCATGTGCTGATCATGACAGAAAAAAAAAACTCGTTCGGCAATAGAAGTTGTCGCCGGAATAGACACTAAAATGCTAAATTAAGTTGCTAACTACGTGCTGCCATTTTGTGCAGCTGATAGTTCTGCGAAACCCTCTAAAGCACATATTAGATTATAAAAGTGTGTTTAATAAAGTAATTTCTCTATCAAAATTCCATATTATGTAAGTACATCAAGTTTTTGCAGAGTTAGACTTCCGTACCACTAACGGAAACAGTTTTTTTTTGTAAGAGGCATCTGTTTGTATGCAGTGATACAAACTATTTGTATTAATATCATCTAATACATTTTGTGTTTTTGTTCTAGCTATATGAGTTGTTATAGCGGTAGCCGCCTTTACATAAATAATTTTATTCAATTTTTATAGTAGAAAAAATATTAGAAGAAACCCGAATCATTCGAAATAAAGTATTTTCCGTACTTTATTTTTCTTATAAAGTATAATACTTTATTATAAAGTACGGGTGGCAACCCTAGTTATGGCGGCAGAAACAAGTACGGTGCTAGTACCAATCCGGGCGAGTCGCTGCGAAACTCTACCACGTAGTTGGATGACACGATGTTCATGAAACACCAAACACCACACTACAAAACCATATTA
Source organism: Calephelis nemesis (assembly GCA_002245505.1). Lineage (NCBI taxonomy): Eukaryota > Metazoa > Arthropoda > Insecta > Lepidoptera > Riodinidae > Calephelis > Calephelis nemesis. The sequence continues at coordinate 29,981 of NJDD01001189.1, read as the reverse complement.
CAAATTGCAGTGGGAAATTGAAACCTCTGTCTCAAGGTAATTATTAAAAGGTATTAAATTAGTAATTCACCCGCTTTATTTAATTGGGAAAAAAAGAATAAATGTTTACAAGGGTAGAAAACTCAGCCTAAAAACTAACTAAAGATCATGTAATGTTAAGTAGCTTGGGACGGCGAACTTCAGCTAATTAAGTCGATGGTGGCAATTTTGTTGCGCACTTACGAAACGAATTTTAAGTTATTGCTATCTTCGTTTTACGAAAGTAATAGAAAGAGACAAAATCTTTTAGTGTTGTCAGTTTAGTCTGCACACGACATTTTTACGGACTATGTTTAATCTATCAATCGGAAATTCACTTGTCCTGACTAATCTGACATCTCTAAAATATTCTATATATTTCGTGTTTATTTTAGTATTTGAAAAAGATAGCATGCATCTAAAATAAATATAGTTTGTGAACTGCAAAATCACAACCAATATCATGTTGAACTACTTTGTCACTATACCATTTAGTGACATTAGATTCGAGTAAGAATTCTTATTAGTTTACTCCGACTCTACTCTTTGTTATAAATACTGAATTTGGGTAATGTCAACTTTAACCTGATATTAAAGTTACATTCTCTTCAATGCTCATTGATTAGACAGTAAACGTTACCATCAGAGTTAGCTACAAAAATAATGGAGAGTTCTGTCACTACTTAGTTGGTTTTAGTAATATTAAAGCAATGAACAGTAGTATTAAACTATAAATTCTGATATTTGTTGAAAAAAGAAGCACTGCATCGATCAGAGATAGACAATAACTTCTACTGAAGATCAAAGCCTTGATGACGTATGGCGAAAATTGCCAAACCACTTTTGATCTAGCACCAAGTAAATATATATAGGTATGTTTAGTAACATTGTAATTTTATTTGCAATATTATACGTCAAATTATATCCTTAATATTTCTCAACTCGCTGTTTATTTTTCAGGTGATTCGATAAGAAGCTTTCATTACTGTCGCCAATTTTATTTTACAATTCCATTATAAATTCAAACGCAGAGTGTGAGGGTGTTTAGCCGAAATTATGTTAAAACTAAACAATCACAAAATTTAAAATTTTAAGTATGTATCCATCTCGATTTACCGACAAATATACTACATACACACATACTGTATTATACAAACAAGATATATTAAATAATAGATCTTGATCATGTCAGCTTGAAAAAAAACTGCATCGATATCAGTCCAGTAGTAAAGGAGCTATGATGCCCCAGAAACGCATACACGTGCACATACACACAATCACCCACACAAAGATGCATAAAACTTATAACACTCCTTTTGTCCCTACGGGTGTAAAAAATATTCCAACTGTTGATAGCTAAATTTAAAAGAAGCATGTTGTAAATTAAGCTACCAAACTCCACAAATCCAAATGGAGCCAAAGGTAATGCAACTGCATTCATTACCTTTGGCCGATAACAATGTTTGAAAAACAAAAACTATTCGTAGTTTATTAAGGAGGATCGTGATATTAATATAGTACTAGACGATGGTGTTAGTAGCTTAAATCTATATAAAACGTCTATATAAAGTCGATATAAATCTCTAAATAATAAAATTACTGTATTTTACATTGTTTTAAAAAAATGTTTATAAAACATTGTAAAATACAGTAATTTTTTTTCAGGGTTCTTTTGTGTTTCTGTCATAAACACAGTATTTTTGGCAGTGGCAGCACTGTACTTTCATGAAAACCTTCTGGTTATAATGCTTCAGTGGGCAGCTTCAGCCACTACTCCTCAGATTACATAGTACCTAATATAACGTATTAACTACTCACTACTCACTACGCACTAGTAGAGATAAAAATATTTTTCTTTTGTTAGTCTTTGTCCACAGATGACATAGACAATAGCACTAGTCATTGGGTAGTATTACATTATCAATAAATATCGCGATACTGCGATAATATTGAGTGTGTAATACCCTGTATCGCAGTATCATGATAATATCACAAGATTTCTGGAAATCTTGAAATCCACGATACTCAGGGGGCGTGGCTTCAATAATATTGAAATGTAAGCGCATCAAGATATTTCATGTCAGTATTCGCTTGCAGCCATGACGGAACAACATGTCAGCTGTGACGATGACGAAATATGCATACGCTCCGTCGTCGTTGACAATAATGTTAACGAAGGAAAAAATGACCTAAAGGAATTTATTCTCTTATAATATGAAAAGTGTCCAGCTTTGTGGAACCCTAAACATAAATATTTTAAAATAATTGCCGAAATCTTCCACATCGCCGCCCAAGATAATTTCTTGTGTGATATTTAAGTGTGTTTTTATATGATAATGGAAGGCAAACAAGCAGACGGATTTCCTGATGATAACAAATTCATGCTGCCTAGAGACACCAAAGGTAATAGTGCGTTGCCAACCTGAGACCGGGATGTTCGGGCGGTACGGTACCTCTGAACAGGAACACGTCAACGGCAAGCAAACTCTATCACCTAGAAAGATGTTACGGTGATAGTAACGGTAAGCCTATGCTCGCCTTTTACGGCTTGTCTGGCAGAAAAGCAGATGGTCTATTCTGCAAAGGAGCCCGGCACTTTCTTTTCTCTTTGGTTTTCAACGCTTATGCCTATGTTATTGCTATAGCTGCTTTTCTACAGTTATCCATGTAGAATTCGGATTAACTTAATTTTAATCGAATGTGAAACACAACTTCACTCTAGTAAATTCAACTGTATACTGATGATGATGTTATTGACAATGTAATACGCCCCATTGTCATAAAAGTATACTTAATAATCTAAAGGTCAGTGTTTACCCGTTGCTGAGTATAGTTCTAGCAATGGGTATTTATTAATACCTACTCAAAGAGTGTTAGACACGGGCTATGTTTTTACCAAACCACAACCATGTGGTTAACATTGTAGTATTTTTTTGTTTTTGTTTTGTCACATTTGGTCGAAAAAAATATGTTAGTGTCTTGTGTATTTAGATCCCAATTTTCAAGAAATTCAGTCAGAGTATTACAAAATACGTGTAACTACTTATTTTTGATTCTTAATAGACCCAATGTCCTTTACTGTTTGTTCTCGCGTCATGTGTTTTTTTGTCACAAAATGGCTATTTTTATGTTTGTTTATTATTTCACAATTACATAATTTGTAGTACATATCTAGCGTGTTTTTTTTGGAAATTTACTTAACAAACTACATTAAAGTCATTGTGTAGCTAGTATTACTATTTACATGCGTGCATCTCTAAGTAGTCTGTGCTATTTATGTACTAGGTATATAATCAGAGATCAACTTAAAAAAATACAGACTATTTACAGAGTTTCTGCGCCATCGTGAAAGATGGTTTTTTCATAATTATTGAATTTCGTGTTTATATCACATATACACATATCTTTACGCCAAGTCCCTTACGAGTAGGCAGAGAGTATCAACTGCCAGACCTCACGATTGTGATAAACCTGTCTGGCTTCCTTCACATTAATAACCCTTTTCATACAAACACGTCGGTTTCGGAGACTCTTGACACCACCGTCGGATGACATCTAAGTGATCTGATCGTGAAATGTGAACCTTTGTCTCCCCGGGTAGGTACCTACCTACATCCATCCACATACACATTGTATATCTGCTTTTTCAATCTTTCATCTGTCATTCTTTGCACATGACCGAACCAGCGGAGCATGCTCTTTCGGATTTAAACACCAATACTTCCTTTCGATCCCACTCTTTCTCGGATTCACTGTTACGAATGCGGTCAGCGAGCGTTACACTATAGCGTTACCACCACACCGTGTTTAATACAAGTGAAATAAGTCAATTTTGGTGGGATATTGGAGAATGTTGTTTAGTAAAAATAATCATAAAGAAAATAAGTGTATCCTGTATTCCCTCGCTGCCATCAAAGCTTACTAGATGAGCTTGAATAACGAAGCCACCGCTTTACTCAAGACTCTGACATGACTTTGTATTTAGTGCCATAAGACTGCTAATAAGAAGTATCTAATACGGAAGACATGGCAGCAAGGCCTAAAAGTAACCTAAGCCGGCCCCAGAAAGAGGCAAATTAACTAATAAATAAATAAAAAAAAGTTTTGGCGCTATCGCAACAGAAGATGGTCGTAGTTTTTTCGTAATTATTGAACTTCGTGTAAATTATGAGTAAAATTAGTTATTTAAGGTGAAAACTAATTCAATTTTGTTTAGTTCAAGTGAACAAGTGATATATTTATAAAAAAATTAGAGTGTCGTGTCTTTCCTCGTTGCCGCCAAATGTCACTAAATGAGCTTGAGTAAAGAGGCCACTGCTTTACTCAAGACCCTGACATGACTTTGACTTATTACCTATGACTTACGACTTATGACAGAAAATAAAAGAATTTATTGGGTAGTATTATATTATCAATAATATCGAGATACTGCGATAATATTGACTGCGTAATACCCTGTATCGCAGTATCATGATAATATCACAAGATTTCTGGAAATCTTGAAATCCACGATACTCAGGGGGCGTGGCTTCAATAATATTGAAATGTAAGCGCATCAAGATATTTCATGTCAGTATTCGCTTGCAGCCATGACGGAACAACATGTCAGCTGTGACGATGACGAAATATGCATACGCTCCGTCGTCGTTGACAGTAATGTTAATGAAGGAAAAAATGACCTAAAGGAATTTATTATCTTATAATATGAAAAGTGTCCAGCTTTGTGGAACCCTAAACATAAACATTTTAAAATAATTGTCGAAATCGTCCACATCGCCGCCCAAGATAATTTCTTGTGTGATATTTAAGTGTGTTTTTATATGATAATGGAAGGCAAATAAGCAGACGGATTTCCTGATAGTAACAAATTCATGCCGCCTAGAGACATCAAATTTGGTAATGGTGCGTTGCCAACCTGAGACCGGGATGTTCAGGCGGTACGGTACCTTTGAACAGGAACACGTCAACGGCAAGCAAACTCTATCACCTAGAAGGATGTTAGGGTGTTAGTAACGGTAAGCCTATGCTCGCCTTTTACGGCCTGTCTGGCAGAAAAGCAGATGGTCTATTCTGCAAAGGAGCCCTGCACTTTCTTTTCTCTTTGGTTTGAAACGCTTATGCTAATATTATTGCTGTAGCTGCTTTTCTACAATTACTACTATATCCATGTAGAATTCGGATTAACTTAATTTTAATCGAATGTGAAACACATCTTCTCTCTAGTAAATTCAACTGTATACTGATGATGATATTATTGACAAATGTAATAGCCGATTTCAATACTTGCGATATTGCGATATTAGGATCACGATAATATTGACAATGTAATACGCCCTATTGATACGGAAGAGATGGCAGCATGGCCTAACGGTCTTAGCCGGCCCCAGAAAAAGGCAAATTATCTAATAAAGAAGGGAGTTTTGGCGCCATCGTGAATGAAGATGGTCGTATTTTTTCATAATTATTGATTTTCGTGTTTATATTGAGTGAAATTAGTTAAT
>NJDD01001189.1:0-17483 GCA_002245505.1 Calephelis nemesis | reverse complement strand
GTATATATCTGACTGCTAAGATTGAATGAAAGCAAGAAACTAACCCTAACAAATGAGATAAGGACAAGAGATTATAAAATTGTATAATGGTCAGGCATAAGCATACTCTCAACTCAAGCATTGGAACAACATTTTACTTTTGTGACATTGATAAAATTTACCTGCATGTTGGTCCGGGTCTCTTTATTAGAACTAACAAGAACACTGGTAGAAAAATACTGTGCTGCAACTTCCTCGGATAAGCATCCACCGCTTTACTTATTTTGAAATAAGGTACTTTTTCTTAACAAACATTGCAATAAGACAAAAATTAATACAATTATGTGTCATACCACTTACATTACCACTTAGCTACATACCACTTAGCTAGGTATTCTAATTGGAGGGGCCAATTTTGTAATTTATTATTTTGTTAGAAAGCTGTTGTGATTGAGATGATTCTTACCTATATTATATATTTATAATATATATATTATATATTATTAGTAACCTTATTGGGTTTATTGGGTTCACCTCTGTGGTGTAGCGGTTCAGTTGTTGGATTTGACTGCATAAGGTACTGGGTTTGATTCCCGTGTCCGGCAACAAAATGGAAATTGGGTTGTTCCAATAGTTAATGATTTATTTTAACTTTTAGATTTAAATAATATACTAAGTGCCATCCTTGAAAAATAATTATACTTATTATTATGTAGTTTGATTAGTTTAATTATACTAGACTGATTTATATACTATAATTTAATTTTTCATTGATTGGTAAATTATTCTTTATACTTTTAATTTTGTACCATGTGCTGGCTTTTTAAGTGTTGCTTTTGTTTTTCCATGAAATATTCTCCAAAAAAAAACTATGTCTGCAAGAGAGGCAGGGGTTAAGGTATGCAGTCACATAGCAGCATGCTAGTTGCAGTTGCAGAAGACATTATGTGCATGGGGGCCAAAGTCCTTCGGTTTCTATACAGTAATTACTAGAGATGGCACAGGTACCCTGTTTGAATCCAGTACCCGGCGGATCCGGCATTTTTTCAGGATCCGGCCGGGTACCGGGTAATTAGGTCTAGGATAGATTAAAATGAAAATTTATTCAAGAAAAAACTTTCATTTCAATTAAACATAATCAGTAGAAGAATTTAATATTCATAATTTAAAAGCGGTAAATTATGGTGTAGAAATACAAGTTGTTCAGCATGATCTGGGTTAAGTCTATTACGCTTTTTTTCATAGACATCACCAGCTTCCGAAAAGAGGCGTTCACTATATACGGAGCTGGCGAGAGTTGTTAGTTATCTAATAGCGAGACTTTTTATAATAGGGTAGTGACCCATATTATCAGCCCACCACATATAGGGATTTACTTCCCTACGAGCCCTTGATGAATTGAGGTAATGATCCAGTTCAGCGGCGGATTTTTTGGGGGAGTTCTGGTTAGTTCCTGATTCGGCCGCCTCTTTGAAACAGGCCCGAAACAAATTATGTGTTTCAGCATCCGATTTCGACCTTTTTCCTGCGGGTCCCGTCTCGTCGTCTGATTCCTTATCGTCCATGGATATTTGTAGGCCTTCCCTTAAAATGGCTCTACGTGTATTGTCAATTTCATTAGAATTATAAAAAAGCGTTTTGTATCGAGGGTCCAGTAAAGTTGATAGTACATTCGGTACAGTTGGTTTTCGTGCATTGATACGGAGTCAAAACGAACGTTCAAATTATGTTGCAGAGACTGTCTTACTTCCTCAACTTGTGAAATTTGCTGTTTTAACTCCTCGTTTTGTAAATATCTCAACAATGTAGTGACATGCGGAATGACATCTGAAATTGAGGAACACGCCGAGCTAGTAATCTTCGTAACTTCTTCAATCGGTTGCAGAAGCATGATCAACTGCTGCGCGATATCCTACTGCTCATTTCATAGATTATCGAAGTTAAAGGACTTACTTCTAGATTCTGAAATGTAGACTGAAATGGCCCGTCTTTGTTCAATCAATCTCTCTAGGAGGTAATATGTCGAGTGCCAGATAGTCTGAACATCTTGGTGTAACTTATGCTGGGGTAGGTTTAGCTCAGCTTGAATTTCATGTAACTTGGTATAACCAGAACGATTAAAATGTGTCACTATTCTTCGAGCAGCTTTAAGAGTCTCCACTACTGAAGGCTGAGCTTTTATAGAATCAGTTATGACTAATTGAAGCGTGTGAATGAAACATCGCACTAAAGGGAAACCAGGCGAGGTCGACAATATTTACATACAGTTTAGTGAAACTTACCAACCCAATCTTTTTGTATGCAGTGTTGCAAAAGTGAAAAATTAAAAATCGGTAAAATTGCCCGCTAAAAATCGTGAAAATCGGGAGATTTTTATCCGAAATAAAACAAGAGTTTAATAGTTAATAATAGGACATTTATTGATTTTCATCTTCATACCACTTCTTAATGGCTATTTTCGTGAACATATTTTCATCTATTTTAAAATTGAAGCAACATTGATTATTTTCTCCAATAAATCTTTTTGAATGAAGAAGACCTACCATTGAATCCGTGGAAAGTCTGTTTCGCTGTTTTGTTTTCATTAAATTTGTTGATGAAAATATTCTTTCTACGTTAGCAGATGAGTGTGGCAAACTCAAAACTTTGAAAACAAAGGAACAAATATGAGTAAACATGGATGAGCCATCACCAAATGTAATACTTCTAACGCTTGCCCAAAATTCTTCAGTTATATCGCTAAATGCCCCAATTTCTTTTGTGTTCCGGAGCAAACGCCATTCTGTATCAATATTTTGATAATTATTACTGTCTAACAAATTAGGGAATTGTCGACATATTGGTACCCCAAATCTTTTAAAGGATTATTTTTTAACGGAAATCTTAGTATGATTTGATCACACGCTTCAATGTGAAATTGAATACATCTAGTTTGAAATAAATTTATAGCAGAGGATCCCACATAAGAACGACCTTTACCGATCTGTAAACCAGGTGAAAATTATATTTTAAAGATTAAAATATGTTTGTGAATGTATATTAATAAGGTTGCCATTATAGAAATGGTCATGGCTATGATTAATTAAAATTATAAAAAAGTATTTTTTTTTCAAAATTGACTGCCTTGTCGGCCAAACGACTCATAGTCTAATTGAAAGTATACTACATCTGCTATATGCAGTCGATCGGTTGCCTACCTTTTTCTGGTCCCTTTAACCTGGTAGCCAGGTACAAACAGGTAAATTGATATCAGTGCTTGCGCTCATCTGTTTACCAATATATGTTTATATAAAAATGTAGGTAAAAATATAGCGAGTAGAGTAGTATAAGGTTGCCTAAGAAAATCTGATCATAAATAACGGTGGCTAGGCTTTGAAGTTTCAAAAATTGGAGCATGGAAATGTGTGTGACAGAGAAGCGTTGCTCGTACTGTTCTATACGATAAAGAAGGACGCAGCATGGCAGTTGCGCGCTACCAGCCGGTAAAATATGAGAGAGTGCGCATGCTTCGTATTTGTAGTATAGACAAGGAGGAAAATAGTATACTATAGAGAACCATTTTGGAGCGTAATAAAGAAAAATAGGAAAAGCGTAATAAGAAGTCGTTCTCAGAATAAAAAAAATGGAAAACATTTTTCAAAAATAAATTTACTAATTACACGTGTATAGTTTGAAAATTATAAATCTTTATTATCAAACAATATTTGCTTAAAAAGTCATTGAATGCCAATGTCATAATTTTAAATTATTCCGGATCGGAATAGTCGGAAGTTATATCGCCGTCTTCTAAGTCGGAAGAAGTTTCTTCATTTGCATTATCCGTTATTTGCAAAATATCATCTATTTTTAAGGGCGTTTGATCTCCATCAAATCCCTTTAGTTTTAAATGACCATCGACAAACCAACCACAATTTTCTGGACATAATTTTATGTAATTAGAATCAGTTGCATTCAACCACATTGAATTAACAAAAATTGTGCGTAAAATTTTTTGTTTAAGTGATTCCCAACATGGTGGTATGGTATTTGAGTCGAAACTTTTGAATTTTTTAAGGAATTTCTCAATATCTTCTATTGCCGAAAAATTCTTCAGGAAAACTTGATATGATTACTTTGGTACAATGTTTGATACCATACATAGCCACCGTAAATTGTTGAACAACATCCATTTTTTCAAAATTTTTTAAAATAGACTCAAATTTTCAATAGCTGTTGAAGTACTAGGCTGCATTTATTAAATAACGTATAATACATTAAATAACAAAATAAAGTATAAAATGTTTATGCAATTTTAGCTTTAAAAAATAATAGCTTCTAAAGTACTGATTGAACTTTTTTTAATAATTAATTTAATTTCAATAATTTACAAAATCATTATGGATAAGATTTATAAAAAATATATTGTATTATAACCAAAATTAATTGTATACTTACATCAACATTTTTAACAAATACATTATACTCCTCAGCGTTTTTTTGTTTTATAACAGTCACTTTTTTGTAACACGAGGAGTGATAACCTACAAACTCTAATAAGTCTCTGTTTAATTGTAACTCCCCGTACTTCAAGCCTTTAGATCGTCGGTATGTTAATTTTAAATAACAATGATGAAATGATCTGTCATTAAAATCAATAACAGAATTTTTTAGTCCACATAAAAAACATTTTTTTTCCATTTCTAATTTTTTTCACAATACACGTGTTTATCACAACGCACTACGCTCCAAAATGGTTCTCTATAGTATACTATTTTCCTCCTTGTCTATACTACAAATACGAAGCATGCGCACTCTCTCATATTTTACCGGCTGGTAGCGCGCAACTGCCATGCTGCGTCCTTCTTTATTGTATAGAACAGTACGAGCAACGCTTCTCTGTCACACACATTTCCATGCTCCAATTTTTGCAACTTCAAAGCCTAGCCACCGTTATTTATGATCAGATTTTCTTAGGCAACCTTATACTACTCTACTCGCTATATTTTTACCTACATTTTTATATAAACATATATTGGTAAACAGATGAGCGCAATCACTGATATCAATTTACCTGTTTGTACCTGGCTACCAGGTTAAAGGGACCAGAAAAAGGTAGGCAACCTATCGACTGCATATAGCAAATGTAGTATACTTTCAATTAGACTATGAGTCGTTTGGCCGACAAGACAGTCAATTTTGAAAAAAAAATACTTTTTTATAATTTTAATTAATCATAGCCATGACCATTTTTATAATGGCAACCTTATTAATATACATTCACAAACATATTTTAATCTTTAAAATATTATTTTCACCTGGTTTACAGATCGGTGAAGGTCGTTCTTATGTGGGATCTTAGACTATTATTTGTTGGGCAGTCAAACTCGTATCTGTAAGGATAGTGTCAATAGCATTTGCTCCGTAGTATACATTTTCAATACTTACAAAATTACGTGGGTTCTTATAATCAATATTCTCAATATTATTTTTTTCCAAATAACCTTTTTTTAAAAAACAATCGAACAAAGCTTTTTAGCTGTTGCAAACATGTGAATACAAAATGTGTATTCTTGCTGATTCTGACTGCATTTCTCGATTTAATTTATTGAAAATAGGTAATACAAAATCTAAAAACTGAAGAAAGAGTAGAGTTACTGGGTCGTTTAATTTGTTTAATATATTTGTAGCTGTTGTAACATCGTCGTTAAGTGAAGCGTTAATGAAAAATAACTTTAAAGCTTGATATTGCTCTAAAATTCTCGATATAGCCATGTGTACGGACAGCCAACTCGTTTGACATGGATGTAAGAATTTATGTATCTTTAGATTGCAAAATAATTGAAATTCTTTAAACTCAACCGTGCTTTTAAGGCTTGAAGAAAAATAATTGTATATTTCTCTTATAACTTCCTCAACAAAGCGAGGTATTTTGCCACAAGCATACGAGGCGCATAAATGAAAGTAGTGACAAATACATTTCATAATAAATAAATTTTCTATGTCAGCTTTAAGTAATGTCATCACTGAATGATTACGTCCCATCATAACACTTGCACTATCAGATGCAAAACCTATGAGATTTTCTTGATACGGAATATTATAACGCTCAAAAAAATCGACAATGCTTTTGTGTAATGTAGTAGCATCTGCTGTCACCACTGGGATAAGTCCGAAAAAAAAATCTCTTACGTGATTGTTTTTGACATATCTGACGACCAAGCAAAGATGCTTTGTGGCACTCCTGTCCTTGGACTCGTCGATTATCAATGAGAACTTAACCTGTCGCAGATCTTCGCAGAAAGTATTAAAGCTTTCTTGTCCGATTACATTATTTACGACTGCTTGAACCCTGGGGCGGGAGCACTTCACATTTTCAGCTATTTTTGAATCTGGACAAACTTTTTGCATTAACTTGCCGAGATGGCCAGTTATCGCGTATGGCAAGTTGTGTTCAGCTACAAAACCAGCAATCCGAATTTTGGCTGAAACAATTAGGTAGCACAATTAGATGCCTATACCTACTATATCATACATGTCTACCTACGTGTACTTGCCTAATTTGGAAAAAAATAAAAAATTGGTAATGAAAATTACCTTCTCTTACTTGATGTTTGAATTGGACCACTCCACGGTTCACAAAACCAGTCATCTTAGGTTGAACCGCTAAACTTTTGGCGCTTTTGATGTGAGATTGGTAAGCGGCATGCTTTCTTACTGCGTCGAAACCAGAGGATATATTAATATCTTTATTACAATTTTGGCAATATGCGTAGTTTTTCCCTCCCGTAGAGCTTTTTTTTATCCAATTAGAACATTCTGGTCGTGATTCCCATTCCATTTTATAATTTTGTGAGTATTTTTTTCGTTTTACTCCAGTGCTAGTACTTGGCATATTATTAGAATCACTATTTTCACTATCGGTTTCCGGCATCGTAAATAATAGTTGCCGTATATATATTTATATATGTGTGAAAAAATAGTTCACAAATTGTCAATCAGAACTCAAGTTAAAACTCAATAAAACAAATACAACAGAACGCTGTAGAGGGCGAACAAGCAAGTCAAGTGCACTGTGCACGAATGAAGGAACGAACGAATAGTACATTACTTACCTTTTGTTTCGTCAAATAACACGAACTAAGGATTTTAGGTAATTTCCCTCATACACCTATCAAACAATAATGATCTCTATTAAAGAGCATTTTGGTCCAATTTCTTATGTGTACCGCAGTCTTTCCAGGCCAAGCGAAACACGAAGGGGAATCCTCGTGTTTTAATTTGGTGTTACCAGATTGTTTTTGGTGTCGCCGTATATAGAAGTATTTAGAAATCGGGAGATAAAGTCACTAAATCGGGTAATCGGGAGGAAAGAGATGAAATCGGTAGATCTCCCGATAAATCGGGAACTTTTGCATCATTGTTTGTATGGCTAGAACATAATATTTAGCCAACACATAAAATATTCTACCAACATCATGATATGAAATGTTGCCATATAAAACAAACTCAAAATCAGTAGTTTTTTTTGTAGTAAACTTGGCACAATTTATTTATTTTTTCAACAAAATAGCTTAAAAGTTGCTTATGACAGGGTAATAAATGAACGTTAGTTTTAGGTTACGCTTTAAGTACAAAAAATACTGATGTCATTGAAAAAAATTATTTGACTTATTTAGCTTATGGTAGAATAAAAATTTAACCTTGGCCACACGCATACTTTGATAACCGCTTGTTAATTTTTTCATTCAAATTTCAAAAACAAGTACGCTTTTTGCAATTTGTTAACACCGACATATTTGTTTAATTTTTCATTTATTTCTACTTTCTTTTAAATTCTGTGATCGCGTTACGTTGAGTCGAACACCTGTTCCTCCGTTTCAGCCTTAGAGATATTGACTCTGTTTTCGTTTACTTTGAGATATTTGACTTTTTTAGTGTTAGTTTTGTGTTTGAGTTTGTGCCTTATAATTTTATGAACACGTAACGTTGAGAGCTTTTACTCCTCCGTTTTCCCTTGTTTCAAACATTGACTTCTTTAGTGTAAGTGAATTGAGGTGTTCACTCATTGTTACATCATGTTACATTACATTTTTATATTTCAGATCTAAAGCCATTTTAGAGCTAAAGTGTAACACAAAGCTTTGTGGAAAAGTACAACAGTTAATGTTAAAAAATTGTATATAAGGGCCAACAATAAAAAGTAAAAAAATCCTGTGAATTTAAGCTTAAAATTTAAAATAAAGTTTAAATTCACAGGATTTTTAGGTTGCTTATAATGAAGTAGCAGTGTTGCTAAATTATCTGCTAAACCGCTTTACTAAAAGCAGTCTAAATATTTAGAAATTTTAGTTAATTATGGGTTAATCATGAAATTGTCATTCTAACAAAAGTCTCGATGATTGCTTGATAAGTACATAAGAACTTGGAATTAGTATAATATTGTACTGCTGATTAATATAGCTTTGTAATAGTAACAATTTGTTCAGATTTGAAATGGTATACCTGTCTAAATAAAAGTAATGTTGTCTAACGAAATGTAAATGTTAGCTTGTGTGAACAATATTTTAATAAACAGAAATAAGTTACGTGTTTGTTTTTTTATTTCACCTAATTAAAAAAAATAATTTAACGCTACTTTGGTGGAGCGGTCCGGCGTCGGAATTGACTTCTTGAGGTCCTGGGTTCGATCCCCGGGTCGGGCAACAAAAACATTCGAAAATAGTTATAATAAGAACGTACGTTGCCCGGGACTGGATATGTGCTCGGTAAGCGATAGGTTTGCCACCTTGCTTGTGGGACTTTAATAAATTGAAAGTCGGGAGAAATGGCGTGTTGTTTCATATAAATTTATCGATATCTATAACAACAATTATCGACTTTTTACATCCCTATTGAAGTTTTAGACATGTCATTGCTGTCGCTGTCAGATAATGACAGACACGACTAATTGAATGTTGGTAGTATTCTACGGTTGGCAATTTTTGATAACTTATTCTGAAAATCTGAATGTATTGAGTTCCGTCTCTTAAAACGTAGTGATTATATGCTCTTTGTTTCATTACCTTCAGTGGAACCCGCGAGGTGGATTAAATTTCATAGAAAATAAAGCGATGTTGCCAAATTCGGGAACGATTTTAAAAATTATACATTGTGAAATTCGCCAATCAGTTGTGAAAAAATCACAGACTAATACATAAATAAATACTTATCCCTATAAGGATTTCACAAATTGGTGTAACCCCACTTTAGCCAAAACTGTATGCTTATATCATTGGTGTTAGCCGATGTTACTAATACCAGAGATACGTTTACAATAGTACGTTTAAATATTCAGAGACTGAGGAAAATTGAAAAGGACGATTTCCTGTACATTATACACACAAAAAAATTATATCCAAAGGTCTACATAGGCATTAAATATTACTTATAAACCCATTAGGTAATAAAATTAAACTATTGCTATTACTATTATTTAACTATAGCTATTAGTTGCCGACCTCAGGTTGGCAACGCACCATTGCCACCTTTGGTGTCTCTAGGCGCCGTGAATTTCTTACCATCAGGAAATCCGTCTGCTTGTTTTCCTTATTCCTATTTCTTAAAAAAAATATAAGACTTATGCCACAAACAGTATGTTATGAGTTATTGTGATTCTGAATATTTTAACAATAAAATGTAGGTACCTTCCATTTATCCTTATTTTATTGTCAAGATGTTACATAAATTGTCGTTTAATTAGATTAATTAAACTAACTTTAAAAAAATTTAAAATCTAAAGAAAACCAAAAATGTGGAAACAGACTAAATTAATACTCTCTTTATATAATTATTATTTAGCAGTAATTTCTCAAACTCTGAATTAATTGAAAGTAATTTTTGAATTTCTTTCTGAAAATATATTATTTATGCCAAAAATTAAAATGGCAACAATTAGGAATCTATGGACTATGGTTCGAAGTTTAGTATTTATGGCACATTTCAGGAATTTTTGTAAAATGGTGAATTTTTTGTACCTCCGTAATAATTAAAATGATTTTCTATATTTTAAACTATAGCTCTGATTCCTCCATTACAGTATAAAAGTTTAAACGGTACTTTTAAATGAGAACTGAGACAGTGAAATTGTTTTTGTGATTTTGTAACAATGTGGAAAGAAAACATTTAATAAATTATTTGAATCATTTCCCAGTATGTAAAACATTTAATTTAATATGTATGTGTTTAAAATTGTTATAAAAATAAAGTTTTTCATTATGTTGTTGTTTTTAATTTAATAATAAAACTTAAATTTTGATGATATGCAGTTTACTGTTTCTATGTTTGTTTATTGATACATTACAGCATGTACCTATATTTTAACATTCAAAACATTCCGATGAAAACAAAGAATGCCAGGGTCGGATATCCCACAAAATCTACTTATGTTTGTGGTTACCAATAGATGGCGCTGTAAGACATTTTGATCCCACAGTCTTTGTATGGATTCAAATTTCTTGTCGGAGTACTATAGTTGTTCTGTGAGGGAAACTAGTATCCGTCAAGCCTTTCGTCATATTGGCAGCATTGTCATGAACAACAGCACAAACTTTTGTTGGAGGGATGACCCATTCAGTTGTACATTCGTGTAGTGCCATCATTATGTTTTGCGCAGTATGAGGTTCTGGGAAGTGTTTAATGTTGAGAATTACATGATTTAACGTGAAGTCCTGTGCAGCTTATAAAGGCGAGGTTGTTAACTGAGCTCGTCCACAAGTCTGTAGTAAATGCGATGTATTCAGAAGTTTGTAAACTAGGTTTTATTTTAGTGACAACCTTTTCGTATATTTCTGGATTTTTTTTTTCAATTTCTGCAAGGTATTTGATACTGTGGCAAAATGTTACTAATTAAACGCCGAAACCCCAAGTGACTTTAAACCATTGTAGCTCATTGTCGTCGGCTATCATTTCTCCAATCAGATAATGGTATCGTTTTGCTAGTGAATCATTTCTTTTTTCTTGTCTAGAACTTCTTCCAAAGATAGTTGTTTAGTTTCACGGCGTATTTGTGAGTTTTGTGATACTTTTAAGTCAGAGCCCGATTCACATGGAGAAGGAGTGTTATTTATAGAACCATAAAGTTGTTTATACTCCACCTTATGCGTGAATTGCAAATGCTTTTTAAGGGAAGAGGTTCCAGCCTTTCTCCCAATTCCTTCACGAGACACATTTACTTGGCACAAATTGCACTTAGCACTTTTTTCATCTTGGATAAAATAGATCCAAACTGGTGACTTTTTCGAAGAAGTTGCCATAATTGGTTTTCTTTCACTTAAAGTTTTGGAGTAAAATGACTGTTTATTTCCGTATTTGACAACTTCACTGTTAGAAAAAAAGTTTATTTATACACTTTTTGGGGTTATATTCCACAAAACAAACTTATAATCAAGCGCGTAAACAAACGTAAATAGTGGCAAAATGACCAGTCTGAAGGTAGATACATGCCCTCTCTTTCGGTAGGAACAGATCGTCCGCAGGCGCGAACCGCTTCACTTGACAGTCACTCGCACCCAAACAAGGAATCGGAATGCACGTCTTTTCATGCCGGGTAATTTTGCCGGGTACCCGGCTACCCGGCATAAGCTAGCGCCGGGTACCCGGTTGCCGGTTGCCGGTACTCGGCAAAAGTGGGATCCGGTGCATCTCTAGTAATTACATCTTATTACTATTTTTACTGAACTTCGAAAAAGGGGACAGGTAATATGTTTGTTTGTATCATTTATAATCATACCATATAATAATAACACTTCATAAATAATACCACAAAATAATATCACGTCAACAAAATGTACGTTTTTATTTTGTAAGACATACATACTATACAATCGCAGCCAGTCTGTTATAAAACCAAGCAGCGAGCTACAAGACCTCTATGCAACCTACCTAGTAACCCGAATGCATCACGAAGTCAATATTGAGTCTTGGGATGAGCGCTCTGCACGCCTCCAAAAGTCCAGTGAAATTTAAAAAACCGCTAGGTTAGCAAAACAATAGCCATTAAAGAAACTCACGAGAGTCGAGGGAGCTGTCTGTCAACAGGGAGGTCTCAATTCGAATTTTGCGCATTACCTTGTTTTTTTATTATGTGGGAAGATTCTGTTATTTGTTATTTTAGTAGTGTCGTTGGTGAACTAATCCAGGGTTAATTTTAATATATCAGTCTTATCAACCAATAACAGTGCTATAGGAAAGAAAAAGTAACGATGACACTACCAGTAGTGCCTAGAGAAATTGAAGGTCCCATTGTCACCAAGTCGAAATCTGACGATGGGATCCCAGGGAAGTTACGGAAAATATTTAATTTTGGTGTATCTGGATGAGTTACCTACTTACTAAATTCAAAGTTGTTTGTTTGAGCTTAAATTGTTACTATTTGTTTTGGTTTGATTTGATAATTTATTTTTTTGGGTGTTTTGTGATATGCTGAGAAACTTCCAGACGGGCAGCTCTCTGAGATGCCACTTAAGTTGAAAAGTGTGAGGGTCCTTTATATCTATAAAAATAGTAATATCAGACGCTCTCTTTCTTATTACTAAGGGATAGCTTGTAATACAGGGTGGCGATAAGGGTATTGCAAGCTTTATGGAGTATTTAGAAGAAGACCACTGCTATAAACTGATAGATGGGTGGATGTATATTGGTAACAGCAAAACAATTGCTATGGAACATTGATTTAGATTTATTTTCAGAACAGAAAACATGTGGTCATCAACAGAGATGATCATCACATCAACCTCTGACTCTCCGGTTTCTTTGCCAACTTGTCTCGTTTCGGCGTGCGTGCTCCGTGCATCTGAATCTCATATTTCAGAAACGGTGTCACCACTTGACATGTAACTATTTACTTTTATAAACTGACTTCTCAAAAGCAGTTTTAAATATGGCTGAATGTATTTTTTGTTTACCGTTTCGTTGGTCAGCGAACACGCCTAACTTTATCAACCAACCGCAATGCTCGAGTTTAAATCCTGACGGGGGATTTGTGTGATGAACATCAAAGGATAGCGCCCAGTTGGACGGGCAAGCAGCAGCAGCAGCAGTGGGCAGCGCAATAATCCGCCTAGATCGCTTGCATACATTTTGTATGAAGCAACGCCCACTGGCCCGAGGCGCATCGGCGCGGATTATTCTGCGGAGGATTTCCGCGAGGCACCCCGCGCGCATAACCCGATGCGACCTACTTTGACCAAGATCATGATATTACTGTTAAGAAAAGAGCACTATGGTATTTTAACGCTAAAGTTTCGTACGACAACTACTAGAGGCGCCACTTTCCATACTTGAAGATTCGAATGATAACTATTAGATGGCGCCACTTTCCATACTTGACGATTTTAACGTTGAGTGGCCTCTCTATTTCGTTGCTCTACTTTAGTATTGAGTAACAAGAATCCGCTCCGATGCGATGCGGCCCAACCCGCATCAGTGGGCGCCCCGGCCCGACACGCTCCGCCCCGTCAACAGTGGGCGCTATCCATTAGATGTCTGTTTTTCTTTATCTGGGTATTTATTAAATTTGTTCCGGTATGTATATACGTATTTCTATATACATACCGGACACGACAATGCTAAACGCTCACATGGTAGCAGGAGGTAAGGCGGTGGATCCCTACCCGGGCGATTTAATGCACAGCTCCCTATCGCCAGTATAGTTCTTGTTACAATTAAGCTATGACTTTCCTTTCAGGTGGCGACGAAGACCATGATAAAGAGGAAAATAAATTAATGAATTGCCAGTGGCGGCGCGGACGGTGGTGGTGGAAGAGGATGTTTCCTTCGAGCGGGCCCCGTAGCCGCCGCTCGTCTCGTTTGTGCCCGCCCCCGCCATCCCCCTCGGCACATTTCCCACCTAACAAATTTGAATTCGATTGGACAGCGTATCTAATGCCTCAAACGAAACTTTATTTGAGACGAGAATCGTTCACTGTCATATGGCAACGAGAAATCATGGAATTGATCGCCGGGAAAACCAACACTTACCTACAGCGGCCTCAAAGCCGGATCGCTCAATGGCAAGACACGAAAAATCTACGTTTTTCATAGTTTACGGTAGACAGGGTTAAATTTATTAACATTTTAAAATTGTTTGTAAGTTATAATTCAAATTGTAATAAGAATAAAACTATTTGTTGAATGAATATTTAAACATTGTGTATATATTTATATAATCACTTTTTAAAAATATTTAAATACTTGCACACCACAATGTGGTAGAATATGTTGGAAAACTTAAATAATTTTGTAACAACTTCAACGCACATATTCCGCAAATAAATATATTTTCTTTCTTTCTTACTTTCTTTTCAGATGTGAGAAGGATCATTCAGCAGAGCAGTTAGTAATCATTAAGCTGTGAAAAATTATAAATACCATTTCTATATTTGGGAAAACGCACTTTACTTTTTCCTTAATAATCATTTCATATAGATCGAGAACTTGTTTGGTGACCTTTGTTTTTGAAGCTTCATTTCTATTCGAACTTATTTAAGAAAATGATTAAATTCGCCGAGGAAGTTTTCATTGACGTCTTCTGGGTAAGCTTCAATCAGTAATTGGATATCGTTTTCATGTTCTGAACATGATATATTTAGACCCATAAGAAATGAAAACTTTTATGAAACTTCGTGGTATACCTCACCTCTTCTTTGCATTTGAGTATTATGTGTGTCAATTATTACATTGAACGTCTCAATGCGGAATCTGTCTCTATAATTCAAATCAACTTTTTTTGCATTTCCATTATTTACTGGTTTTTTCCTATTTCGTCTTCGAGTTTCCTTATATTTGCCATGGGGAAAAAAAATCTTGCCGAGCCTTCAAATTTTTCAAAACAATTCCTCATTTCAACGAGGTGATCTGATAAAGAATGATACAAATTGGCACACGTTCTTAGATCTAACCCTACTTCTTGGAGCCCTTTACTGGTGCGACGAAATATTTGTAGAATATCATTCCACAAAGTGAGCATAAATATAAACTAAAACTCTGGCATACACACACACACAAATATTTTGTGCTTCTAGCTTTGTCTCACCTTTTTGGTTTATGTGCATAGCAATTTCATCTAAATTGTCAAAAGGATTGTAATATTGCACTCGCAGCTACAGCGTGAGCTTCCAAACGAGTGTCCGATAGTGACTGTAGAACGCTATCGTTGCTTATTAATTTCTTCTTTAAAACTGCCCACCGGTGAGAAGAAGCAGAAAAAAAGTGTATACCAACTGCGCAGCTGAAAAAAAATTCAGGGCGATCGTACAACAAACAACAGCACTGCGACCAATCAAATATGTGCAGCGCCTGGTATAAATGCAGCATATTATTAGGAAATTGAATAGACACTTGTTTTTGCTACCGAACCCGGGGATCGAACCTGTGACCTCATGAACATGCTACCGCCGCAATAGGTGGCGGCCGATTGACATAACGGCGCGACCGGCCAGTGTTGCTAACTTCCACTAAAAATTTGGGTTATGAAAACTAGTATAAACTAAATCAGTTATTTAATAATAAAGTGTATAACTGTCAAGTTTATAAGTGAGTATAAGTATCCTGGGATATGACCCTGGTTGGCGATAGGCTTTCCTTGCTAGGTTGTGCCTCTGTCTTCACTTTCGGTGATATGGGCGTGAAGATTCTTTAGTATTTAGTAATACGTAATAAACAATAACAATCAATAAATCAAATTTGTTATAATAATAAAGTAGGTAACTAATTATGCGTGGTCGCAGCGAAGGATCCAAAAAAAATCAATTTATTTATTAATTACTTTAATATCTAAAAATTACAATATAATAATGTTCTAAACCTAAGCTAACCTAACGGTCACAATTGCCCGAAGTGAGGATCAAGAGTGAGTTCCTAAACTAACTACTTAATGCAAGAAGCCGCGGTCGTGACGCCAGCCGATGCACGTTGCGCCGAGTCAGGTCCCGTGGCTCGTGCCCGCTGTTGCAATAGGGGATGCGCTCTCAGCAATATCCATATGTTAAGGGTCCCATACACTTACAGTCCGCCTGCAGTCTCTGGTCTTAACAGGCGGCCTGCCGTCCAAGATCTGCATAGCTCACACACTATAGCGATTATTGCCTGCCGGCAATGATCGAACAACGGCTCTGACAGTCAGTCAGTCTACACACTAGCAGGCGGCAATCGACAGTTTCACACCGTAATGCCGCGTGCCGGCAATTGCCTGACGTAACGGCTAGGGCGTACACACTATCACACGACAGTCAGCAGTCACACGATGTGCTATCTTAATACTTCGTGTATTATCATCATCAGAAAGAAGATATTGGATGAAAAAGTGGTTGCGTGGAAGAGAATCAAGATCTCATATGACGTTAGTACGTGAACTGAGGCAATCGCATCAGGAAGATCTATTTAATTACTTGCGAATGTCTTCAGAGACCTTTTATCATGTTATTGACCATGGTTAAACCATTCATCAGTAAAATGAATACAAAAATGCGTCAGTCTATAAGCGCAGAAGAGAGATTAATAGCAACTTTACGGTATTTGGCAACAGGACAAAGTTTTGAGGATTTAAAATTTCCTACAAGAATTTCACCTCAATCCCTGGGTGTAATTATCCCGGAAACATCGAAATATATTTGTTTAGTGCTAAAGGATTTATATATGAAGGTAAGCAAACAATATATAAAAATTATTTATCACTTTATTGAGATAAAAAACATTAAGTAATTAATATCTATTCCTGGTTTTTGTTAAAAAGCACATACTGGGACAGGTCATTAATGTCCTCACGTACATTGTACTCATTAATCATAATCGTCTCGGAAGTTCCAACTCCCACTGGAGATAGTTGTGATATTGACTGAAACATTGGTTGACGCTGTAAAATAGTTCCAGTAGATGTTGAAGCTACCTGCTGTGTTAAATGCGGCGAACGTGTAATATGCGACTGTGTGGGCACAAGACCCGAAAGACTAGTTTCTTCTTGCAGTCTATGTTTCATTCCGTATAATATTACTTTACGTGCATACGTCGCAACTTACAAGCTACATTCAGTCCTATACCATCATACTCATCGTCTTCTTTCAAGGCTTTGTAAGCTTCATTAAGTAATACACTTTTTCTTTTATTTGCTGCCGAACTTTTAGATTGAACTGTAGGCGTTGATTGTCGTGATTGTATCATAATCTCAAACATGCATTTTATGAACCAACACGCATAACATGTAATACTGCCACTTGCATAGATAATGTTTTTTCTGACTGCAACATAAACGAAGCTGTTATAATAAACAGCTTGAGTTCTGATCACTGTGGTCAATCTGTGTGTTTTAAAAATGATATACAGAAGAAACAAAAGCCGTCATTAATACAGAAAAGGATCATAACTGAAAAGCGTTTAGATACTTATAAAAATCGTATTTTAAAATATTTTCCTAGCCTCAATATTAATTTTAACAACTATATTTGTGAACAATTCTTCAATATTGTATATAATGAATTCAATAACATTTTTAA
>NJDD01001188.1:90932-119814 GCA_002245505.1 Calephelis nemesis | reverse complement strand
TGTTCCAGTTTAGGTTGCCCAACATCGCCTTTGTGGTTAAACAGTCCGGCGCCGGTGTCATATTTGACTTCTTGTGGTCCCGGGTTCGATCTCTGAGTCGGGCAACAAAAAAAAATGTATTTCCAATTTTCTAATAAAATAACGCAGCCTGGTTTCGGAAATGTGCCCAATTGGCACAATTACATTCAAATTTTACGTCTTAGTGTCATCGACTAGTTGAGGGTGCCGTGGTTGTCCCACTGCCGACCTCTTCGGGTATATGGGTGTAAAGATACAGTTAGATTGTAAAGTATGCATTGGCAAATTGTTTTATTATTTGTTTTGAATTCCAATAAAAGATTTACACATTTCTAGATAGTAAAATTTTACAGCAATGCATAAGTTTTAAAATAAAATAAATAGTTTAAATTAAGAACCGTTTTCCATAAGAATGTGGGTATTAATTTAATATTAAATTAAGATAATTATCTACAATTAATTATCATTCTCATCTGCACATATACAGTAAATTTTCACAAAATAACTGTTGTCGACGGGCAACTGTATACCATATAGAATAAACATACCAAATTTAAATAAATTAATAGATTATATCAAAGATAAACATGTAAAAAACAGTCATTTAGCTTAGACTGCTGCTATTACAGCTGCATAATATTTTATGATGAACTAGTCGTTGAACGCGATCTTCCTTCTTAATGTGTTCTATAAATCAGAGATTTGAAACATTCTTTTGAAAGAAAAATATCGAGAACTAGTCTTTTATATATATTGCTAAATAACAGATTTGTCTAATGTTAAAAGTCCTTTATAGTTTAGAGCAGAGGTGGGCAAATTACGGCCCGCGGGCCGGTTCCGGCCCTTGAGAGTTTTTAATCCGGCCCGCCGAGGTTTTTTTTTAGAAAAAATATAAACCTCCTTAAAAAAATTAATGGTCAAAATCCTAAAGACTATTGAAATTTAAACAATTAAGGCACTAAATCGATACTTCAAACATATATAATGCGTATTTTATAAGTTAAAACTTCATGAATAGATTTTATTTTAATAAAGGTAAAATAAAAGAAAAAATGTCTGGTGTTATCTTTATACAACGTTTTATAATCGTAATATTTACTGCTATTTTTAGGTATTTTAATAAACCGGCCCGCCTCAAGATTAATTATAATTTTCTGGCCCGCCACTAGATTTTTTTTAACTTACCGGCCCTCGAGCAAAAGAATTTGCCCACCCCTGGTTTAGAGGGTAATTTATAAGAATAGATAGGTTAGAAGACCAGTAAGCAGTAGTAAAATTGGATTATATTTCATAAATCACAAAGCTGACTCTATGAGGTTGGTTGCATTTATATGGAGAGATGTATTGTTTATTTTAAAAAAATATTGTTGAGACCCAAATATAGCTTACAAACAAGCAAATATAAAATGTAATATAGTAGCTAAATACCTAATACAAAGGCAATGAAATATAGTAACTATGAGTTTTTACTTTTTGTACAAAGACATATAACCCCTTTTTTGTATCTGAAGACATTGTCTCATTGGTTAAAAATTTTAAACCCTAGCGAGCCAATAGCGACTTCTTTATTTAACCTGTGTTATTTTTAATGTAACAAAAGTGTCAAATATCCATTTTCACAAATGTTTGCATTTATAATATTAGTATAATTCACTAAAGAATACGTCGAAAAGTAAGTACTGAATTTCAGAAAATAACTTTATACAACAAAAGTTTCTTCAAATTGGTCGATCTTACCATTCTTCAAATTCCACCTAAAAGTAAGTACTGAAATTCAGAAAAAAACTTTATACAACAAAAGTTTCTTCGCATTGGTCAATCTTACCATTCTTCAAATTCCACCTCCAAAAAGAGGTGGCACCAACTCTCTAAGTACCTAAAATCAATCAGCGGCAAAGAGTCAGCTTTGTAGTAGACGAAATCTTAACGAAAATCCGTGCTTTTCCACGAATTTGAGCGAAACTAGGCATTTACTGAACTGTAGACGATTTAACTTCAAATTTTCGTGTATTCGTAATTTATAATGAAATAAAAACAATAACGTTAGTCAAGTCAGTGTTTGTTAACGAGACGGATGACTTTTCCCCGTGTTGGTCCGGGTACTCTGTGTAGCATAGACCATCTGCCATCCTGCCTCGCAATTCGTAAGAGGTGAGCAAATGCGAACCGGGTCGTTACCAAAAAGACCACTGGTCATGCTGCAGTTCGACCGGGTAGGGATCCACCGCCTTACCTATTTCTGCTGTCATAAAGACAATGTCATGTTCCGATCCAGAAAGTGGTAAGGTAGACTTGCATAATTGTGTCTATAGACTGCGATAGCCTCTTACCATCATGGGAGCCGCGTACTTGTTAGCTGTTTTTTGCCAACTTAAGCTAAACCCACGATTATTGTTATTATACTCGTACAATATACCATCTCAAGACCATGTAACGAACAAATAGATGCTTGATATTCATTGAATACATCGTTCAAGACCTAAGTGAGTAGAATTGATCGCACAATTGCGAAGTATTAGAGTGTAACAACAAATGCAACCAATATTTCTCCAAACAATAAAACTGATGCAGCTGCCGAATAGGGTTGCCAATCGATTGAAACTTTTTAGGATGGACGCATATTTATGCGCTTTTTGTGACCTGTTCAAATTATATTACCTTGTTTAACAGGTATTTAAAAAATAAAACTGTAGAAGAGTGAATTCAGAAAAGATGTTTGAATAAAACAGATGCAGGCGACTAAAAAGAGATAGCCGAAAAATTATAAAGCAGTTTTAGAATTTCTGTCAGATAATAAGTGGTTTCTGAATGTCTGTCTGTCTACATCAAGATCTCAAATCAAACCGAATCTACTAAACCGAACATAACGAAATTTTGGTGTTAAACAATTTATATTCCGAAGAAGGTTGTAGGATACTTTTTACCACGATCACTGAAGAAGTTCTGAGGTTGAGGGATAAAAGTCAAAATGTACCGGTTATGTTATCGGGTAGTCCGATTTAATTAAGCCGTTTTACTTGTGTTCTTTACAGATTGTTTCTTAATTACTTGAAATCATTAGTTTTGTAGTTTAGAAAATAAAAATAGTATTTTTCCCCGTGTTGGTCCGGGCTCCTTTGTAGAATAGACCATCTGCCTTCCTGTGCTAGGCAGCTCGTAAAAGGCGAGCATAGACTTACCGTCACTAACACCGTGACATTTGACTAGGTGGTAGAGTTTCGCAGCGACTCACCCGGATTGGTACCACCGCCTTACCTATTCCTGCCGCCATAACGTCATGACGTGTTCCGGTTCGGAGGGTAAGGTAGCCGGTAAACTTACTTTTGCTCGAGGCCTAACATCCCAGCCTCTTGTTGGCAACGCACCATTACCAACTTTGGTGTCTCTAGGCGGCGTGAATTTCTTACCATCAGGAAATCCGTCTGCTTGATGCCTTCCAATGTCATAAAAAAAAATACAGACCTTACAACACTCAGTGTAAAGTGACCAAATATGTAACTTGAAATCCGGAATGTAGAGAATTATTTTAACGTACAGATCATCGTATATAAACATACTTAACTTCACTCCAAGGGAAACACAGCATGGGGAATGCATGGTAGGCAGAGTATGGAGGGCTAAGGAAACTAAATTCGCCGGGTCGCCTTGTACGAAATAAATATAGATAACAGCAGAGATGGAAAAGATTATTTTAAATACAATTTCACCGAGTGCTGTAGATAAATGATGTGCAACATATTAAAATGTAATCTATATCTAGCAAACTTTCGCACGATATCTAATCGAAATTACGATTGCTATTTGCAAACGATTTTCTCCGTGTTTGTCCGGTCTCCTTTGCAGAATAGATCATCTGCCTTTCTGCCAGACAGCTCGTAAACGGCGAGCATAGGCTTACCGTCACTAGCGCCGTGACATCCTACGAGGTGGTAGAGTTTCGCAGCGACTCACCCGGATCGATACCACCGCCTTACCTATTCCTGCCGTCATATTGCTAGCGCTTGCCGCTGACGTGTTCCGGTTCAGAGGATGAGGTAACTGGTAAACTTACTTTTGCTCGAGCTCTGTTCATTATCATAAAAAAAATATAGATAATAGCACAGATGGAAAAGATTATATTATCAAACGCAATTTCACCGAGTGCTGACGATAAATTATGTGCAACATATTAAAATGTAATCTATAGCAAACTTTCGCACGATACCTAATCGAAATTACGATATGGTTACGACAAATAACAAACGATCCCACGTCTAGTTGTAGGTCTTTATAAAATCTACCCTTATTAGGATGAACGTACATAATCCGATTCCACGCTTTCAGCTATTTGTCCCTTATACATAAAAAATTGGCACAGCCCTAGCGAAGATCCTTTTGTTCCGAATCATGCAATTCTAATTTATTATTTGTAGGAATACATGAGCGGATTTACGAGGGGCCGATGTCACAGGGATGGAATATTTAGATAACGTTATTATACATATTATGTAACACTAACGTTTATGACAACCCTGCATTTGTTCCAGGCTTCTTTGAAGAATTAACCAACTGCTTATTTTTCTGTAGCTCATCCCCTGTTAGGATATATTATTTCTCAGAGACACCATGGCCGCGCCTACGTTCTTTCGATTTGCTCCCATAAATACAAGATCCTTACATATTCCTGCTTGTCTATGAAATATTCCGGTTTGCGGGATGAGTTAAGAAGCACAAGAAGGTATGAATTTACATCCCAGCCTAAAGTTGGTGCCAAACCATTATTACATGATGACTAAGCGATGCATGTTTTTATCATTAATATCAAAATCATATTATTTTAATTTTTTAGCTAAAAACACGCAATTTTTAATATGATACAGAAAATTACAGCTACAAATAAATTATAATAAAATACTGTCGATTAATATGACATTAAATACCAATTGAAAAGAAAAAGGGCTTAATTATTTGGAGATTAGTATTGTTTATTTTTATGCCAGTACTGTAAAAAGCACGATAACTGTAATATTAATGTATTGGCAGCCCTTATGTAACGCCTGATTTACTGAAAGTTGTAGCTATATTCTTTTAACTAGACAAAAAGAAGAGACAAAACATTTCAACAGCAAGTAGCGCTACGTAAAGATAAAAATTGCAATGAGATAGTAATTAAAAGCGAAATGTACTTGTCACTATTGTGAAATCCATCTTCGTCTTCCAATAAAAAAAACATACGGCTCTATGGCGAGATGAATCATTAAGCAAAACACTAGAACGAATTTTGTTTCAACTTTCGACATTACAAAGGCAACAATAAATCAGAGGGTATGATTCATAAATCATAATACACAAGACATGACTCGTGACTTATGACACAGTTAATAAAAATAAATTTAATCATGACGACAAACAAGCAGAGATTTAATATGAATAATGATAATCCATACCATAATATTATGAATTCGAGAGTAGTTTGTTTGTCCTACTTTTATGTCAAAACGGCTGAGCCAATTTTGATGTTTTTTAAAAAAAATAGAAATGGATAAAACGTTGGAAAAAAATGAAGTCTACTTTTCAACCCGATATCTTAGCGGGTTCCCATAATAGAGGGCAATAACTTAATAATTGTATGCATAATAGAGGGCAATAACTTAATAACTTAATAACTAAATAACTGTATGTACAAAGTGACGTTTATATTAATTACTACATTCGTTTAAACTTTAAACATTACCAAGGTATTATGGACAAAAATCGACCACTTCCGGTTCCGACAATAAGAAAAAAAATGTGCAGTTTTGTATCATAGGCTGAAATTTTGTATAAACAAGAACAGGATTTTCAGATTGTAAGAAACGTAGCCACTCTGAGACTTGTGTGCTGACATACAAACGTATTTACACATATATCTTTACGCCAAGTCCCTCACGTGGTTTCCAGAGACCATTAAGTGCCAAATGCCACGACCCTTGTAAACCTATCCTTACTCCACATTCACTCTTATTATACAAGCACGCCCGTTTCTGACACTCTTGAGACCACTCTGGGATAAAACCCGAGCGATTTGACTGTGGAATATCACTTGGTCAATACGTCGGGTCTGGGTACCTACATATTTTCATATTCGCATGTCGTGCGTTGACATAAATTTTTAAAGTAATAATAATAGAATGACAGTCTCATGTTCCATTTTGAGCTTTTACCATGAGTTGGTATAGATTACGTTCGGTAAGTTACGTGTCGAAATCTGTGACATTTTTGATCTAAAAATGTATTTCTCCTTGTTACCAGTAGAGGCTCTGTTTAAGGTTTTCATATAAATAATTTTCAGAAACGGTAGCGAGTAAAGTAAACTTGAAAAGAAGTAAACTGGTATGGTATGGGCTCTGGAGGGTAGACTTGCATAATATAAGCCTAATAGTCACGTGAAAGCGACACACTAATTATATCTATGGTGTCTACAGGCCACGGATGATACTTTTTATCAAGAGATCCGTTTGTTTTGCTGTCTTATATGTATCAAAAAGTTGAATTTGGGTTGAGATTCGTAATTAATAATATTACAGTTGCAGGACAGTTCCATATATGTTTCACGCTCCTCAGTTCACTCACCTTTTGCATACCAACTAAGTTTAAATATATTATAATGATTTATAAAAAAATGTTTCAAGTAAAAAAATTGAAATAGAAAAATATTTCAGTAATACTTAAGAGGTGGGCGTATGGCCTAATGGTCTTAGCCTGTCCCAGAAAAGGACAAATAAAAAAAAGTATAGCAATAAACAAATTCATTCATAAGCGAATATAACAACAGGTTTATTATACAAGATGAAGCTCATGTCGACTGATAAGATAACTGTACGCCGTTACATCATATGAACACGGTTACATGGTTTTATATAGAGATAATTTCACAGCGTAAAGGCATGAGTAGGTCATCGATACAAGTTTTTTTTATTATTTCATTTTTCGATTCTAATCATTAAACCACGCTTCTTTGGATGTATGGATATTCATTACGTTAATAAACATACAAAACTTTCGATCGCGTCAGATCTCAAACAAAAAAAAAACAGCATCGAAATTGGACCATCCATTTCATTTGGCCAATCCAAGACATTGGTTCAAAAGTTATAATGCCACAGACTGACACTAACATGTAAAGGATTCGTCAACTACTTGAATGGATTGGTGTCCGTTGTTAAAATATTATGTTCAAAGTAAAAACTAAATTTAGAGCCAACCCTATTTTTTTACTTTTTAGCGTTTTACAAAATGATGTGTTAATTGTCCCTTACAAGAGAAGTTTACAATCTTGAAGTCAATTTATTACAAAATAAGTAAAGCTTGTCACTGAGGTTTAGACAGAACTTCTTGATTTAGTGTGTATTTGGTATGATTTATGTGTTAAGCATGAATCCACACGATGCTCAAACATGGTCGTCCGCGTTTTAGTTCTTGATATACAAAAACACAAATATTTTTTTATCAAAAAAAAATATATTTTAGCGTGCAAAATACATATTAAAAATAGTATATTCATGTCATACTCGTAAGCTCTATATTTGATGTTTCTAAATATTTTTAGTTACAAAACTCAAATCGCTATTAATGTCTTAACTCCTGTATTCGAAACGCCAAACGGTTTTAATAGGGGTTGTAGACGGATGTAATTATGCCTTCCAACAAAAATTACCTTGGAAGATAAATTGTTTTATATCTTCGAATTTTGATTAAAAAGTATCTTAACGCCCATATCCCCAAAGAGGAAGGTGGAGGCACAACCAGGACACCCTTGAATAGCCGAAGACACTGAGTAACACAATGTGATAAGTGGCAAGCCTATCGCCAACCGGGCACATATCCAATCCCGGGCAACTTTATTTTTGTACGAAAATACAGAACACACATTTTTCTATTTTTTTTTTGCCCGACCCGCAGACCCGACCCGAGACCTCAAGATGTCAAGTTCGAAAAGTCAAGTTTATTAAAGTATTAAATTTACAGTCCAGACGTATACAATTTTAAGGTTTAATATGATTTCGTTAAACGAGTTAAGTTTAAACCGAACTCACGTCAAAGAGCGGCTATAAAGATATAAATCATAGAATAAAATTAATTGGCGTTTCGGATACTGGTTGTTAAGTTATTATTCTTTTAATTGTAGACATTATCATTAATTTTGAACAGTCAACGATACCTTTTAGAGTCAAAAGTAAAAGAAGCTGATATAATGTATATGTACGTTTATACAACATACCTATACTGTATTGTAAATACATAAAATGGTGTTAATTTTGTAGCGCACTCACTAAACTAATTTTAAGTTGTCGCTGTCTTCTTTCAACGAAAGTAACAGAAAGAGACAAAACACTTTTAGTGTTGTCAAATTAGAGCGTACACGTAATTTCTACAGACGTTTAATCTATCACTCGGATAACGTTGATTAAAAATATCACAATTAGACATGTTCGTACTAATCTGACATGTCTAAATCGTTCCATCTCTTTTGTTTTTGTTTTATTTGAAAAAGATAGCATGCATCTAAATAAGTTTAGTTTGTGAACAGCAGAATTACCAGCAATAAATATGTACGTATATACAACACAGATTATGTCAAAAATTATTCCAAGAGTTAATCCGTACATCTGAGAAATAATAAACATTAACCTGTATTCACAAAACAAGTTGTTGAAATTAAGTACATAATGTCTCATATTAAACTGTATTTTGTGGTTCTACCTATTCGTAATTGTGACTTTGCGTGAGAAACAGCTCATACAGTATTTATGTACGGTCTATTACATTATCCTATTGTTTGTATACATTATCCTAGTGTCTGCAAACTTGTGAAAAACGATACAGTTTATCGTAAAAATAGGGGCCCGCCCCGGCTTTGTACCTTCCTCTTTAATCACTTTATATATTAAAAAAACCGCATGTAAATTTTATCCTTTTATATTATTCGTTTTAAAGATTAAAACATACAAAGGGACAGAGACAGGGACAGAGGAAGCGACTTTGTTTTTTAACTATGTAGTGGTATTAGGGAGTGTTAAATAATTTTTCTTTATAAACTACTAGTCGTAACTACTTCGTCCACGTATTAGGTACTTATAGTTATTAATTAACTTCTACCGAGAGAATCCATTGAAATATTCGAATAAAAAAAGGTTAGGTATATCCTTGTCCAAGATCTTACTATTCGGTTCAGTGAAAACATAACATGTCGACACAATTTTCGTATTTATAACATTAGAAAAAATATATTTCTTAAGTGATGCCTAGGTAAACAGATTTTTATGAATAAAACCAGCCAGTTACCGGCTTCGCTATCTTCTTGAGGCTAGGATATTCGAGCGCTTTTGGCAGCACACGCTACATGTGCGAATAAAATCCGCCGCGATTTTACTGTATGATATTGCATAAAGAGATTTAAAAAAAAAAACAATGAAATCTTTGAATTTGCCTTGAAACGTCATTGCCTAATTAACTGATTTTTTTATTTATTTATTATATACATTTTTTTTTTGAGTAATTAATACAATAAAAATAACATGAAAAACGGATTGCACTCCAGGAGTGCCGGCAGAAGTGAAAACTTGAATATTAACGTTGTGCATTTTTGATATTTTGGAATGCTTAGGGAATAATTTTTCACAAATTGCTTTAAGGGTCCATGTATGCTGAAATACGTCAGCAGTATAATGTTTTTTTCATACAAAGCAATCATGGATCTTGGTGACAAAAATACACAAGATTAACATGAATAATAAATGCTATATAAGACTAGTGTTTCCAAAACACGATTCATTTCACTATGCTCGATAGAAAAAAATCAAAAAAGTTAACCCTTTTTTGAAAGCAAAACCCAACTGTCTACTTCAATTGTGAAAATATCGACACCAGATTTAACATAAACGATAAGTACTATACCTAAAAGATAAGTTTTTCAGTTTTTATACTTTTTTCAAATTACTTTTATAGTGTCAAAAATAGTGATTTGTCGCTTAAGACGTTTACTTTAGAGCGCAATCCTATTAATCCTATTAATATTATAAATGCGAAAGTTTGTATGTATGGATGTTTGTTACTCTTTCTCGCAAAAACTACAAAGCCGATTACGATGAAATTTGGTATGTAGGTAGCTGAAGACCCAGAATAACATATAGGCTAGTCCCCGGAGTTCCCGCGGGATTGGGACTTACGCGGGTGAAACCGCTGGGCGCATCTAGTACTTCATAGTAATCATGAAACGGGGGAGTGCGGTGACTGGCTCTTCTGGCTGACTAAGTATGGGGCCTTAATTATCGGTATGAAAGTACTATAATTTATGTGGCAGAACACAATATTCATTTATTGCGCTATCGTACACAAATATGACAACACGAACATTCGCGCTAGCGCCCTGCCTCGTCTTATTTGAGCAAGCGCCCTGCGCCGTCTTAGGAATTTTCGTCTTACGAAATTTCAGGTCGCGGGTCCTGACGCGAGTTTAGAAGTTTTTACCCATTCCAAAAAAGTGCGCAACGCCGCTTATAAAGTTTTCACTTCATTAGGTAAGTACATAGTATAAAACAAAGTCGCTTCCTCTGTCCCTTTGTATGCTTAAATCTTTAAAACTACGCAACGGATTTGGATACGGTTTTTTTGATAGATAAATTGATTGAAGAGGAAGTTTTATATGTATATTTTATAAACGTGCGAGTCACTATTATTATTATCATTCTTTTTACAATCGACTCGAGTTACGAGAGTCGTGTTTTGAGTTGTAAAGTAATTTAGAACGTTTGTCGAATAACAGTTTTTTCTTGGAACAAACCAAAGCATTTTTGATTATGCAAAATTGAAACAAAAATAGATAAATGTGAATACCCTGGCCTAAAACTAAAAGTCAAATATGGCTGCACAAATAGGTGAATAAAAATCCGGTTAGATTGTAATAGAAAGATTTCTAAATTGTCAGAGTTAAAAAACAGTAATAGTGATTTTACCCCGTGTCAAGATAGATCATCTGCCTTTCTGCCAGGCAGTTTGTAAAAGGCGAGCATAGGCTTAACGTCACTAGCAACGTAACATCCTAGACAACCTAGTAGAGGTTGCAGAGTTTCGCAGCGACTCGCCCGAATTAGTGGCTTTGCCTCACCTATTCCTGCCGCCATAACGTCAGTGCTTGCCATTGACGTGTTTCGGTTCGGAGGGTAAGGTAATTACTTAGGACGACAAAATGATGACGTAACTATCCTGCCTGACACATAGGCAGTTGGTATTCCTTAAAAGTAGGATAAACACAGGAAAGTAATACGAGTAACATAAATCCTGTAGCCAGCCAGCATACACCATACATTACACCGAGCCAGTACACCAAGAGCATTGTATCAAAATGACGTCACGTAGCAACAACATTTGCAAATCACTTGCGAAAAACCTGCACAAATAGATTAATATGGAATATGGAAAAATCTTATTCAAGTCTCAGGTGGAGTAGCCGGTTAGTAAATAAGACAATAAATTATAAAATAAAAATAGCCGATCAAGGTTTCAACGTTCTTGCTCATTAGATAAATGATACTTAACCACAACAAACTTTTAATATATGTATAGATTAAGAGCCGATCGTATGACTTCTACGTTTATCTGCAACTAGTTCTCTCCCGCAATTCCACCGTGCATATACACACACTGCATTTGAAAATAGTACTGTCATCTCAAAAAGTATACAAATATCACTGAAAACTGGGCGTAGTAACACGTTAAAATATAAATAAATTTACCATCATGAAAACTGGGAATAGATCTCACAGATAAAAAATGGCATGAAATATTTTAGTTAAACACTGATTATTTAAATACAATAAGTATTATTCGATTACAAAAAATAGCGTTGCGTTGATTTCGAAAAATGTGTATTTAAGTAATTATGTATTAATAATGAATTTTATGACAATTTTATTTCTAATGGTTATTCGCAGCGGTAGACTTGAGAAGGACTATTCAAAACATATCAAATAAGCCCAAACTCGATAGAAGTTCCTATAACCACCTTCCAGCTCTATCGAATGACATCTGACTAGGTAGTAGGGTTTCGTAGCGACTTATTTGGATTGGTACCACCGCCTTACCTATTCCTGCCGCCATAACTTCAGCTCTTGCTGTAGACGTGTTCCGGTTCGGAGGGTAAAGTATCCAGTAAAATTACTTTTGCCTACCATCCTCGCTTCAGGTTGGCAACGCACTGTTACTACCTTGACTCTAGACGGCGTGAATTTCTTACCATCAGGAAATCCGTCTGCTCGTTTCCCTTCCAATGTCATAAAAAAATCAATTTTCACTGTCACCCGATTTACACAGGTGCCTATGCAAAATTTCAGCTCAATCGGTATGTGCAACAAATTTGACTGGCAAAATTCTATTACAAACAGCGGAACAGGTAATACCAGTAAATCTAATAAATATTCTCGAGTTTTAAAATTTGATCGGTGATTTTCAAACAGTTTGCGTGTCATAATTATTGTTTAACAACCCTACCAGTCGGTGTCTACCGATCATTTATTTTTGAATGGTTAATTTGTTGCTAACCGCGAGGTTTTTACACACAATGTGATAGGTGACAAGCCCATCGCCAACTGGCCACATATCCATTTTCGAGCAACGTTTTTTTTTATCAGAAAATTGGAAAAACCCAATTTCCTTCTTGTTGCCCGACCTGGAATTCGAACCCGGGACCTCATGCAGTCAAGTCCAACAACTGAACCGCTGGACCACAGAGGCGACCATACATAAACAAAATTCATAAAATCAATAAAAGTGCCAGGAGGATGTTAAAAATACAGTGTGTGTGACCTTTAACGCCCTTTGAAAAAGGCATATTATGTGAGGCCACTACGGTAGACGGCGTTAATCAGCTTGAAGTTGCGGTAGCCGACACAAGAAACGGGTTATGTAAGGTTTGTGATTTGACAGGCTTTTTGAAGTGAAAACTTCTTTAGCGGCGTTGCGTACTTTTTTGGAATGGGTAAAAACTTCTAAACTCGCTTCAGGACACGTGACCTGAAATTTCGTAAGACTAAAATTCCTGAGTCGACGCAAGGCGCTTGCGCGAATAAGACGGCGCAGGGCGCTTGCACGACTGTTCGTGTTGTCATGTTTGTGTACGATAGCGCAATTAAGTACTTTCATACTGATAACAAAGCAATTCCTGCAAAATTATTTCCTAACCTTTTTTAATTATTCATACGGGATACCTACTCACGATCTTCTTTTTTTTTCATTTTATTTGATTTGTCGATATTTCGGCCTAGTTGTATAGGCCGTGGTCACGACGGGAAAGAAAATAAAAAAGAAATAAAAAAAGATCGTGAGTATCCCTTATAAATAATTAAAAATGTTAATAATACGCGACGATTTAAGTTTAAAATCTTATATTTCCTAACCATTCCAAAATATCAAAAATGCACAACGTTAACATTCAAGTTTTCACTTCTGCCGGCACTCCCGGAGTGCAACCCGTCGTTTTTTTTATTTTAAAGTCGATCGACGAAATTCAATCGGTCCAAGGCACGTGGCAATGAATATAATCCTAATAGGTGATTTGGTGGAGCCGTATCATCGCGTGGGCGACCTCGTCTGTTATCTTAATATATTCAAACCACCTCTTGTAATCGGGACGAGAAACAGAAAACACATTGTAGCATCTAGATAAACATTACATTTATCTTCATTAATAAACAGTGAAAGAATGAGTTTAAAGAACTATTTGCTTTTGTAGTCTTTGGTCGCTTTATTGGTTTATTATATTATGGTTCCAAATCACAAAGCTTTTTTCTGATTCTGAGAACCAGTTCTAGCACCAGCTTAAACGGGGTGTTCCCATCCATTCACACTGTTACTCGTTCGAGATTATTCATTAAAAGTATCCCAATGAGTCATAGGTCATATAGTCGATGAGCATGTTTCTGGTTGGTAATGTTTTATTAACAAATTCCCAAAAAGTAACAGTGTCACTGGATGGGAACAACCCGCTCAAACACGCGTATCGAATAAAAGAATAGCTCTGAAAACATTCCTATGTCAGTTATATTTTGAACCTAAAGAATAACAATCTTGCTCGTTTGCCTCCTCTTCTATAAAAAATACTGGTATCTAAATTTGAGGTTTTAATAACCAATAGCTCTATATTCAAAGCACAGACTTTATCTAGTGCCATGTCTAGAAGGCAGTAATAGCTGTTGTTGACGGTTGTAAACATAGGTTTGCATTCGTAGATTTAATAAAAATTTAATAATAATCGGAAGATTTAACGAAATTTCCTCCCAGGTTATCATTGCGGGAAAACATGTTATGCCTAAAACTTCTTTGGTTTTAGAATGCGAAAATTTACTTTTTTATCAATAAGCAATAACAAATCTTTAAATCCTAGCATTGTGTCACAAGCACATTGAAATAAAGAGTTAAAGCCGTTTAACTCTTTGAATGTGCATTTGAAATATTCTAGAAAAGTTTGGGTAAAAAAAAAGTAAGTAAGTATCTTCACGCCCATATCCCCGAGGCAGAAACAACCAGTGTAGCCACGACTAGCCGAAGACACTAAGTCCCACAATGTGATAGGTGGCAAGCCTATCGCCAACCGGGCACATATTCAATCCCGAGCAACAATTTTTTTTTATATTAAAAAATTGTAAATACAACAATTTCTTTTTGTTGGCCGACCCGGGATTCGAACCCGGGACCTCATTAAGTCCAACACTTGGACCGCTAGACCACAGAGGCGATAAGTATAGGTAGGTCTAAGATTATTCAACGCTCTTAAGCCCTTAATTTTTTTGAATTATTTTATCACATATCTACAAAGATACGAAAAAACAATTTCGAAAAATAATAGAATAAAATAAAAGACAACAGCACAATATCATACATGTCCGAATAATATACTAAAACAGACAACCACACCATATTACACAAAGATATAATCTTTGATAGCTTGATGCCAAGTCCCAACCTTTCCTTAAAAGACATTTTATTTCAATGCATTAAAAAGAGTTACACCGAGAGCATTGTATCAAAATGACGTCACGTAGCAACAACATTGGCTGTAGTATGACGTCATCCGGCACACATAAACACACAACACTAAAACTGGAATACACGTCAAGGTGATGCCAAATGTAAGCGAAATAAGAGATCCTTGAAAAAAACATGAATATGGAAAAGTCTTATTTAAATCGTGACTATTTAGGCCAAATCAGTTATAGAATACGTCTTTTGTTTGTATTAAATATTTATGTATATTATGATTGATACCACCGCCTTACCTATTCCTGCCGCCATAACGTCATGACGTGTTCCGGTTTGGAGGGTAAGGTAGCCGGTTAACTTACTTTTGCTCGAGGCCTAACATCCTGACCTCAGGTTGGCAACGCACCATTACCACCTTTGGTGTCTCTAGATGCCGTGAATTTCTTACTATCAGGAAATCCGTCTGCTTGTTTATCTTCCAATAACATAAAAAAATGTCTGCTGTTTTGTGTCTGTGTTTGTTTTTAACTATAGGTAGTAAACGTGCTCTGCTTCAATCTTTTACTTTGAGTAGGTATTAAACCGACACCGCACGGCATTAACCACACTTTTTCCTTATTCGTATGTCCTTTGCTTGACCAAAAAAAAACATAGTAAATAACAAAAAATATTTCGCAATGGTTCGGACACGTAGAAAGAATGACAAATGAAATATTGACAAAGCAGATATACAATGCGAATGTGGATGGATGTAGGTACCCGGGGACACCTAAGTCGACATTCCAAGGTCAAATCGCTCGGGTATTACTCCAGGGCGGTGTCAAGAGTCTCCGAAAAAGGTAATGAAAAAAACTAAGCAGATCTGCCAGGATCGTGAGGTATGGCACTTGATATTCTCTTGATACCTCGTAAGGGACTTGGTGTAAGGATATGTATGTTTGTATGTATGTCAATAAATATCCCTGCACAAATTACACAAAATGAACATAACACCAATGTCAGCAAACCACTCATATAATTGGGTGATGCGTGTTAATCACCGATACTAACACACAGAAATACTTAAATAGTAATTGGAATAAATTTAACAAATACATCCAGACCAGAAATAGACATCTAGATGTTCATCTCAAAAATGTCTGCTTCCATCGAGATCGAATCTGAGTCTCGCGGTTGGTCGGTGGTGTTAGGCTTATACTCTTACACCTCGACCAGCAAGTCTCCAATACAGGATATTTTTCAAGTATCCTGATAATTGTCTGAAAATCTCCCTGTAATGCATGAACTACTAACATAAACATATTTTGTAGCGTCCCCGTAAACCACAACTATTATTTTTTAGGATTATCTTAAACGGACCTTTAAATCGTCAGTTCGGACAATTTTATTATAAATTACTAGGTGTTGCGTGTCCGTGCATTAAAATTATTTAGCTCTTCAAGTGGAAAACGACTAGATATCGGAATAACTAATCTATTTCACATCCTAGTTCACACATATATGATATAATTTACTATCTCAGTTGCGAGTTCAAAAAAGGGCAAACAAACACACATTTATGCGCTAGTAATACTAACAAATTAATTCTGTTAATGTCAAAAATGCTAAAGTTCGTATGTTTGTTTGGTACTTTTACACGCAAAAACTGCTGAACTGATTTTCATGAAATTTTGCACCCGCATAAAGGATGTTGACACTTGACACATAGGATAGTTTTTATCCCTAAAAAATGTCCCTGAGGAACCTTTAACCAGGCGGGCACAGAAAAAAGTTTGTAATACTAGTAACAAGTGAAGTAATAAAAAGTTTCCTTTGTAATTTATTGTTTTGTCTTTAATACTTTGAGGTAATTACGTAGGCGGTAGCAAAAAGCGCAGAACAACTTTATAAGGCTGATGAACTAACTTTTTGGCCAACGTAATGGAATTATTATTATGTTTCAAAATGTCACAAAGATGCTTAAATGTAAGACATTAGTGGTAATTCTGCTGTTCACAAACTAAACTTATTTTAGATGCATGCTATCTTTTTCAAATAAAACAAAAACAAAAGAGATGGAACGTTTTAGATATGTCAGATTAGTCCGGACATATCAAATCGCGATTTTTTAATCGAGTAATAGTTTAAACGTCTGTAGAAATGACATGTGCGGTCTAATTTGACAGCGCTAAAAGTGTTTTGTCTCTTTCTGTTAGTTTCGTTGAAAGGAGACAGCGATAACTTAATGTAAACTTAACTTAAGTGGTAATTTCGTTGCGCACTCACTAAACTAATTTTAAGTTACCACTACCTTATTTTAATAAAAGTAAAGAAAGAGACAAAACGTTTTTAATGCTGTCTGTAAAACACAAAATGGCAGATAAAATATTGACAAGACAGCAATACAATGCGAATGTAGATGGATGTTAAGTACCCAGGAGAAACTTGGGTTAATATTCCACGACCAAATCCCTCGGGTATTATACGTAAGTGGTATCAAGAGTATCCAAAAACGGCGTGTTTGTATGAAAAGAGTGAATAATGTGGAGGGAGTTAGACAGGTCTGCAAGGATTGACACTTGGCACTCGATACACTCTGCCTATCTCGCGAAAGGCTTAGCATGAAGATATGTGTCTGTATGCATTGCATGATGAAAGGCCACCATAAAACACATTATTACAATTTTGTATCTTCTTTAATCTAAAAAATAATTGCTAGATGTGATGGTAAGCGCATAATTTCCGAGCGACTGAACCGATTTCGATAATTTGTTCTTTGTTGTGACTTACTGTCAGAAGAAGGTTTGTATGAAGAGAAAAACCAAGAAAATGGCAGGGAAAATGGGAAAAACAATACTTTACTTTTCCCATATAAACTAAACGGGTGGACCGAAGTTCGCCGGGTCAGCTAGTACATATATAAAAAAAATGAATCCTCATTTCGCGTGATCATCGCATCGCGCCTGAACGGATGGACCAATTTCGCTAATTATTTTTTTGTTATTTTGGATATTGGTAGTAGTAGGATAATATGAAGAGAAAACCAATAAAATTACAGTGATAATAAAAAAAAACAAAACTTTAAAGTTTTCCTTACAAACTGTCAGTAATTTCAAGCAATACGAAGTTCGCCGGTTGGGCTAGCTAAAATATAAAATAATGATATGATATAATATGCATCGCGCAAAAGCTAAACAACAAAATTAACTTGTCAACATTTCACAAAACAATCCACATGGAGAATGTTAAAAGGATATAAATAAACAGCTTTGCTAATTTTACGAACCTGTTTTGTATTCTGAGTACGACCAAGTAATAAAAGCTTAGCTTTAAGATTGCTAATCTTTGCATACATACTTATACATACATAATAAAATATTATAAACTAGCGGACCGCCCCTGCTTCACACGGGTATAAAATATTCATATAAACCTTTCTCCTCAATCACTTTATCTATTTAAAAAAATCGAATCAAAATCCGTTGCGTAGTTTAAAAGATTTAAGCATCCAAAGGGATATAAGGACAGAGGAAACGACTTTGTTTTATACTAGGTAGTAATGCGAAAGGCTGTATAGTTATATACCCGAATTCAACCACAGGCTGCTCAAAGAGTATATAAATACTACGTAATAAGAGGCGGGACTTCCATAGATATATAGCAAACCCGAATTAAGTTTACTTGAAAAATTATAACCCGTATAATTTGAAAGTAAGTCTAAAGGCATTCAGATATAAGGCAACTAGTGTCATATGATACATATGAACTAGTGTCGATTTGGGCGATTAAAAAACATAGCAAATTTTTTTTTATTTTATTTTTTGATATGAACGTTGCGCCAAACTGAGCTACTTTTTTTCTAAATAGTCACAAAGGACTACAATGGGGGATAAAAGTTTTCGTGAATATTATGTTCAAATTAATCAAAGCTACTGTCCGAAGTAATTATTCTATGCTGAAGAAATTGTTTTCATCTTCATGCCCG
This sequence comes from Calephelis nemesis, assembly GCA_002245505.1. Taxonomy (NCBI): domain Eukaryota; kingdom Metazoa; phylum Arthropoda; class Insecta; order Lepidoptera; family Riodinidae; genus Calephelis; species Calephelis nemesis. The sequence goes on along the minus strand of NJDD01001188.1, from coordinate 100,838 downwards.
TATTCTCGAAGAGACAAGCAGAGGCACTACCAGTACACCTACGACTAGCCGGACACTAATATTTATACATATAAGATATTTTAGTCGATGTAGAGTGTAGTTTCATCGATATTTTTCAGGTGTTACTCTGTTTGCTGGCACTTTGTCTAATCCATATATCCATACTAATATTATAAATACAAAAGTCTGACATTCTATCTGCAACACTTTTAAAATCACTATACCGATTTTGATGTTATTTGATATGCGTTTTATTAAAGTTATTACAAAAAAATATTAACCCCTATAGGTCTATAGTGAGGTAAAGACCCGAGTTTAAAGTAGAAACTTTTTTTTAAAATTCAAACTGCGAGTAAACAGCTAGTATTACTTGATTTAAACCTAAGTAAAAGTGCAAAAACCGACTTTCAATTTCCATTGCATTTTAAAACAGAACATCTTCAATGCAATCTAAATAAGTATTATTATACATGGCAAACTTTATTTATATAAGGCACGAGCTTAAAATCAAAAATACCGTGATAAAAAGATAACACAGGAAACCAGTATAAGTTTATTTTTGATTTCTCAAGTAAAATTGTCTGGTCCATTTTATGCATTTTTTTCTTCTATATTACAAATCTTTTTTCCTTTTACGTTAATTAACTAAACTAACACAGAGGGTTTGAAGTTCCTTTCCGGAATGTATACATACGGCCAGTGTTGAAGAAATTTTGATGGTTGGTGTACCTGGAAAGAATAAAAACAATGCATTAAATAACTTTTGCTTGGTTTTGATTTAAATTAACAACTATATAACATTAAAATTCCTTTAAGAAATCGCGTTTTGAAATTTCGTACGAAATCATATTCCACACAAATCCGTACGGAAAAAATCCGGATGAATTTGGCGGTCCTTATTAAAGACAGCGACAATTTAAATATGACAACAAACAATCATGCTTACAAAATCTAACCAAATCAATCCGTTTTGATCATAGAAATAGGATCTACTTAGAGGTCAATGGTTTTGATATTACTTTTTGAGGAAGTAAAACATTTTCTTCAATTTTGAAAAATAACTTAATAATTTTTCTGATGGTGCGAAGTCAACCACCATGTTGGTCCGGTATCAAGAATTGACTATCTGCCTTCACGTCTGGCAAGTCATAAGTGAAATGTGTCATCGCCAACAAGACCACTGGTGCTATAATGCCGTGCTGCAACTCGTCCGGGATCCACCGCCTTATCTATTCATGCCACCCTAATGACAGTGTCTTGTATCGGTCTCGAGGGATGGATAGCCGGTAGACTTGCACAATTAGTCACACACTTCGGTCGTAAGACATCGTCGGAGACTTGTCTCTTACTATAAGAAGAGCCGTGTGCTTGTTCGATATCTAATCACATCCACGCTAACCAAAGGCATTCTAATGCTATTGATTCATAGCCATTCAGATATTAATAAGTTCTAACCATCCCTGAAAACCGTACAACAAAACAGAACAGAAGAATCGTGGGCACTGACCTTATGGAGACAACTATAAAAGCAGTGGTAAAAATCTTGGTAAATCATAGCCAAACTCGACCATTTAATTATAGTGACATATTATGCTCATCTCTGATAAGCTGCCTGGCCAGTATAACTATACTGAATAGTATTTAGGACAATTTCATGGTTCCAAAATTCAGAATTTAGTTTGTGCACAATTCAAAAACAATTTAAAAACAATAACATCAGCGTTCTACACATAAGCTATAAGTGTGCCAAATTTCATACTCCTCCGTCCGTGCAATTTTCGTAAAAAGGGATCCAAAGTTTTTGCTTCACGTATTAATATTTTGATAGATTACGAACAATAAATGCAAATTGTATAGTGTCTTATGTTGGCCACGGCCCCGGTCTTAGGTTGGCCACGCACCATAAACATTTTTGGATTTTTTTTTTATTTTTTATTTTATAACATTGGAAGGCAAACAAGCAGACGGATTCCCTGATGTTAAGAAATTCCCGCCGCCTAGAGACACCAAAGGTGGTAATGGTGCGTTGCCAACCATAGGCCATCCCGGCCTATGTCGACTTCAATAGATCAATTGAAAAGATTGATCCATTTGTTTGAGTTTGTCGGAAGCTACGAACGATAGTCGCCAGTTTTTGTCTATACTTAACTCTAGGTTATTTTTAGGCAACTTAAATAAAAAAATCTATCTTAACTTTCATAAATTAAGTCGCAGATTGAGTGAAAAGGCCGAGGTTTACTAAATATGATTCTCGAGACCTTAACTTATGAAAAATATGTATATATATATTTTTTATGATATTGTAAGGCAAACAAGCAGACGGATTTCCTGATAGAAATTCTCGCCGCCTAGGGGGTGTCCTAAAGGTGGTAATGGTGCGTTGCCAACCTAAGGCCGGGATGTTAGGCCTCGAGCAAAAGTAAGTCAACCGGCTACCTTACCCTCCAAACCGGAACACGTCATGACGTTATGGCGGCAGGAATAGGTAAGGCGGTATCAATAGTCGGCGTATATTTTTTTCTCACCATTAGTAAATATACCTTTTATTTGCTTTCCGATATTATAAAAATGTTCCAGTATATTATAGTGGGTTGCAAATATCATAAACAAAGCACTTACAGAGAGGAACAAGAAAATTAAACGATAAAATTGGACAACTAGGATCAGGGGAACGGGATGACGTAATTCCGGCCACCTCATAGTCTCCCACTTATTTTTCGTCAATTTCCGGCAAAATTTAGAGCAATTTATACAGAGCTAGTTTTTTCATTACAGGAATCTTATTAACCGACTCTAAAAAGGAGGAGGTTCTCAATTCTACTTATCTCTTTTTTTATGTTAGTTTACGTTATATATAGTTAGCTATTACACGACCAATGTTGATGGATCACCAATGATGAGGTCTTCAACATAAACAAAAAAAAGTATCTTCACGCTTATATCCCCGAAGAGGTAGGCAGAGGCAAAACCAGGGCACCTACGACTAGCCGAAGATACTAAGTCCCATTATGTGATAGGTGGCAAGCGTATCGCCAACCGGGAACATATCCTATCCCGAGCAATATTTTTTTTATTAGAAAATTGGAAATAGCCCAATTTTCTTTTTGTTGTCCGACCCGGGATTCGAACCCGACACCTCATGCAGTCAAGTCCAACAACTGAACCGCTAGACCACAGAGGCGATTACATAAACAAAAATGTATTTATTATTAAATAGGTATAAATCAAAAACCTCTACCAAGTAGATGTCGATGAAACTTATGTAGGACCATTTCGGGATCATTTGCTTATTGCTATGTAAAAGAATGATTAAATCGCGAAGTGGTAGGTACCTAGTGAAATAGTTGAGGTCGGTTTCAGTTTAATCACTACATAGTATAAAACAAAGTCGCTTTTTCTGTCATGTGTCATGTTGTATGTCCCTATGAACGCTTAAATCTTTAAAACTACGCAACGGATTTTGATGCGGTTTTTTTAATAGATAGAGTAACTCATGAGGAAGGTTTTTATGTATAATATCATCCATTAAATAGTGGACAAATACTGTTATTTTTGAGGTTTCTAATGTGATGTCGCAAATAATTACATTTTTTCCGCTTACATTGCAAACGCAGGCTGAATCCTACGAGATTTATCAAAATAATGTACTAAGTATTGTACACAATAAAAGGTCTACAGAAAACTCCGCGATGGCATATGTCTATCTCTTTTGGATATCCCACAATAACATTTTTTTGTCATTTACTTTTTACGACAAATAATGACTAATATTCGAAGCGATTTTAACCAATACAGCATTAATCCTTATCCAATTAAATACCTTAAATACATTGTTGATTTAATATAGATCTATTTGTTTTTTTATAAACAACGTTCACAGTTTTTCTGTAGCGTATTTAGTATATCAGCATTGTACCCGTGCGAAGCCGGGGCGGGTCGCTAGTTACTTTATAAATAGCTTACAGTAATTATTTTGATATTTCGTTCGACTTCAATACATTTTAACTCATCAATCAATCAATCAATTAACCGCCTTTTTTGACCACCTCGTTGGTCGAGTAACGTACACGCCTAACTACGTCGATCAACCGCGAGGTTCGGGTTCGATTCCCGACGGGGGCAGGCATTTGTGGGAAAAACATTTAGATGTTTGCATTTCCGGGTCTGGGTGTTTATTAAATTTATTCTGGTATCTATTTATGTATTTCTTTGTATTACAATCGTTGACTAACACCCATAACACAAGCATATAATTTGCTTACTTTGGGGTTAGATTCAATTTATGTGACTTGTCCAGGGATATTTATTTATTATTATTTATTATCAATCCATTTACGTCTGATTTTTTTTAAAAACTATTTTTTTCTTACGTTCGGCTTGAATCAAATTTTATTGTATTCAGCGGTTTAAATTTGGTGTACAATGATATACAATGATGAGATATACAATGCGAATGTGGATGGATGTAGGTACCCGGGGAGACCAAGGCTGACATTTCACGATCAGATCAATCGGATATTATCCGAGGGTGGTGTCAAGAGTCTCCGAAACCGGCGTGTTTGTATGAAAAGGGTAATGAATGTGAAGGAAGCAAGACAGGTTTGTCAGGATCGTGAGGTCTGGCACTCGATACTCTCTGCCTACCCCGTAAGGGACTTGGCGTGAAGATATGTATGTATGTATGTATGTAAATTTGGTGTTTTGTTCATTCAATGAAAGACAGATTTTGAGGAAATCGTAGTTAAATTTTTAGGACTCCTGCTTTACTAAAAATAACCGCCTGTTTAATTAAACACTATCTAAAATTGACATCCAACTAATAACATGGCACACGTGGATGACGTGCCAGTATTTTATCGTACAGTATTTCCAATATTAGACAGCTTTCCTTAATGTGTTTAACGAGTGTTTTATTTTTTTGTAGTAGGACGGCCCATCTTTTTTTGTTAAACACCCATTAAAATTAATCCAGTTTTAAGAGATGTGGTAACAAACAGACAAACCGACAACATACTTAATAAAAAATACTCAAAAACTTACCAAAATAATGGATTTTTTTTATCGATATATATTTTGTAAATTTTAGCCACAATCAGTTTAACCATTATAGTAGTTTTACAGCAAGAGAAAATACATTTCTTAGTTAAATAATACACCACGTATGCTTTTATGAAGAGGTTAACTTTAACTCTAGTTTAAAGTTTCCTCAAAAATGGGTATCAAATCCATACCAATATTATATATAGATGCGAATATCTGTTTGTCCAAATCGCTTTCATGGCTAAATCGCTTTCCCAATTATGATGAAATTTGATTTGTACCTAATAGTTAATGATCCGAGTTTAAACATAACCTACTTTTCTTTTCAACAACGAACCCCCAAAGGACTTAATGAAGATAGACAGTTTGCATGGGAAATTTACTCTTCGCGAAATCGTGTAAATAAACAGGTTCAAATCCTGTCTGAGGTGATTCTTTTTTTTTAAATTTGTGAAAATTAAAATTTGAACGATTGCATCAGAGAACAAAAGCATTCAAATTCAAACAACAAACAAATTCCAATATTACACGAGATCATTATTGGCACCACCTGTTGCCACTGGAATGGAATCTGTTTTAATTCCAGATCCAGTATCCGGAAGGCAACGCACAATTACATCTTTAGCATCTTAGACTACAGGCCCATGCCAAAAATATATGGGTCATATGAACCACCAGGTGACGTGTATAGGAAGATATAAGAGCATTAAATAATAAGATTCAGCACTATGCCGTCACCTGTAAGCTGTCCAACTGAGTGCAGGTGAGAATTCAAAACTGCAGGTAGAGTAAGTCCGTTTTGGTCACTTATTTTTGTACGGCATTGCTATCGTCGATAGAACCATAACAAATAATAAGAAAGCGTGTAGTGCCGTACAAAATGGTGTGCCAGAAATCAGGTAATTTTTTTTAATTAAATTTAAATTTGGTCACTTGATTCTGTACGGCATCAGTTTCATACTGTTTCAGTACAGCTTCTATTCCAATGATAAATATGCCGTACAAAAATAAGGGTCCACAACGGACTTACTCTACCTGCACTTTTGAATTCTCACCTGCACTCAGTTTGACAGCTTACAGGTGACGGCATAATGCTAAATATTATTATTTAATGCTCTTATATCGTCCTATATACGTCACCTGGTGGTTCATATGACCCATCTATTTTTGGCATGGGCCCGTAGTCTATCTATCATCAGACGATTTTTTGGCTTGTGGACTTGTTTGTCTTTTTATATCTTTCAACTATAGAAGCCAACCTGGTTCCACATACCCATTTCTAAAGTGATGCGTGCAAATAATGAGATACTAAATTGGATATGACGATCCATTCATCGCCGGAACAGTTGTGCTACTTACGACACATCTACGGCAGAGTTTTATGCGAACTGATTTACCTTGAAGATAGTCAATGATTAGCATACTGATATTTTAAATTTCAAGTTCTTCGCCTCTTTGGTCTCGCGGTCTAGCATCTGAAAACACTGCTATCAATACTCTCTATCTACCCCGCAAGATATTGGATACGTGGATTAGCGACAGGCTTCCCACCGATCACTTTGTGGAACTTAGTGAATTCGGCTAGTCGTAGGTGTCCTGTCTGTACTTCTGTCTACCTCAAAGAGACACGGTCGTGAAGTTACGTTTAATGAATGAATGTCCTGTGAAGCAACTCTCGCAGATCTCATTCGCAACAGCAAGATCAGAAAGAAAATGGGATTAATAGAAAGTGTTGATATATAAATGAGAACGAGTCTGCTTCGTTGCGCGTTGGCTAAATGTGGAAAGAATGCCAAAAGAAACATTAAAAAAAAAAGCAGATACACAAAAGCAATATTTAGGGATGAAGATACCGGGAGAGATCTAAGTTGACATTTTACGACCAAATCAAAGAGGAGAAAGCTAGGTAGGTCTGCAGTAATCATGACATTTGGCACTCGATACTCACTGCTTAACTTCTGACAATACTGAGAAGAATTAACTCTTAAACTGCGATTAACAACTTAAGAATGTTTGTGAAGAATAGGAATACTTACCTATTTTTACAAAATAAAAAAGTTTGAAAATCAACAACCAAGAGAGACTTGGCATGAAACCGGCAAACTACCTGGAAAAGATATAAACGCTGTAATGTCACTAGGAACAGCTAAAGGGTCGAACATATCTTCTGCTAAAACATTAAGTACCTAAGTAAACGATTAGCACTTACTGAAGCTCCAATGAACTCGTATTTTAAAACAGTACTGAAAACATAACTGTGCATTCTAGCCTTCACGGCCACGCTAGAACAGACAAACTGCAGAAGGTCATGTTTTTCGATAACCGACGGGCTAGGAAAGTTGAAACACATGTTTAAACGCGGTGAAACCTCTAAAAACCGGTAACAGGGCGAAGACAAAAACAAAGTCATGCTCTCAACTTCAGGAATTCTCAGGAACTTCTCAACTTACTGTGCGAAATACAGAAAAAGCAGCAAAGCTGGTCTTAATTTTATCATGTTATGTTAAACCTCAGAAATATCTAGGATTTTAACTGTTTTTTTTATGATATTGAAAGGCAACAAGCAGACGGATTTCCTGATGGTAAGAAATTTCCGCCGCCTAGAGACACCAAAGGTGGTAATGGTGCGCTGCCAACCTGAGGCCGGGATGTTAGGCCTTGAGCAAAAGTAAGTTTACCGGCTACCTTACTTTCCGAACCGGAACACGTAATGACGTTATGGCGGCAGGAATAGGTAAGGCGGTGGTACCAATCCGGTTGAGTCACTGCAAAACTCTACCACCTAGTCAGGTGTCGCGGTGTTAATGACAGTAAGCCTTCGCTCGCCTTTTACGAGCTGCCTGGCAGGAAGGCAGATGGTCTATTCTTCAAAGGAGCCCGGACCAACACGGGGAAAATTAACTGTCTAGTTATCATCATCACCATTCAAGCGTAAAATCATGTTCATGACAACTACACTCTAATTTTATGTTAACAGATCATATAACTCTTTGTGTTTTAAAAAAAACAAGAGTAATAAAAACGAATAAGCATAACACACGCAGGACGTACTAACAGATACTTAAAGCGTTGAAGACAACAAAAAGACAGTTTTCGAAGCCTATTTAACCCAATTAGCCTACATCACAGCCACTTCAATTGTTCGCTTTTATTTCAGACTAGCTGCGCCCCGCGGTTTCACCCGCGTAAGTCCCAATCCCGCGGGAACTCCGGAATAAAAAGTAGCCTATATGTTATTCTGGGTCTTCAGCTACCTACATACCAAATTTCATCGTAATCGGCTTTGTAGTTTTTGCGTGAAAGAGTAACAAACATCCATACATCCATACATACAAACTTTCGCATTTATAATATGAATAGGATTCATCATATTTAAAGATAATTATACAGGAATAGAAATAGAAACAGCCTCTAACTCCATTGAAGAATGCATATTTACTATTTTCCTGCCAAAAATGTCATACCAGTTTTTGTCATTCACTTGATCACAACTATATAGTTCACTCATTCAGTAAGTAAGTATCTCCACGTCCCGTCCATATTCCCGAAGTCGTAGACAGAGGCACAACCAGGGCACTCACGACTAGCCGAAGACACTAAGTGCCACAATATGATAGATGGCAAGCCTATCGCCAACTGGGCACATGTTTAATCCCGGGCAACGTTAATTAAACAATTTAAAACATACATTTTTTAATTTGTTTATTGCCCGACCCGGGGATCGAACCCGGGACCTCATGCAATCAAGTCCAACACCTAGACTGCTAGAACACAGAGGCGATAAACATAGTAAGGATATTTAGGAAGTCAAGTCCGACGCCGGACCACTAGACTACAGAGGCAATCTCATTCGATTTGGTATAATATTTTTACCTGCAGTCAGAATCAGTGTTCTCTACATTTCTGTTTCTGTTTCGAAAGGGAAGGGTTGCTGGCAAACTTACACATTCCAACCTCAGACTAGCATTACCACTTTTGGTGCCTAGAGTTGACATGTATTTTTTACCCGTCACAAACTCTGAGTACTTGCTTGCCTTTCAATTCCATATTTTTTATTTTTTTTTTATTTTTACGATATTTAAAGGCAAACAGCCGACAGATTTTCTGAAAGCAAGAAATTCACGCCGTTTAGAGACACCAAAAGTGGTAATGGTGCGCTGCCAATCTGGTGCCGGGATGTCAGGCTTCGAACAGAAGTAAGTTCAATCAAATATCTAGACTAAACACAATTAAGGCGTTTAGCCGAAACAGTACCTACATATATAAGAATCAAGCGAAGCTCTAGCTTAATCATGTTTTGACGTTTATCAAAAAAAATTTGGTTTAAAAAATTTACACTCAGCTGACATAATTAACTATTCCAATATAAAAGCTTGGAAAATCATGATTAACTGCATTACAAAACCGATTCGAAATTCCACAAAACAACATATTTTTTCTGGGAAAGCCGCATAATATTACGAAGCCTGGGAGTAGGCTGAGCACTTCCGGTAATTCATAATAGAGATGTACCGTTACGTTTATTATTCCAGGTTTATGTTTTACGCAAACCTTCACAGAGGCTCTTAGGAATATTGGAATCGTTACTACAATATTCATAAGAGCATCGACGATACAAACGGGTGTTAATAAGTACCACAATTTTGTGTATAGTACGAGTATGTTCAGTCAGTTTATGACATTGAGCAGCCGCTTTTTTTGGAATGACTAATGTGTTGCCAACCTCGCGGTTTTTACAACTTCGCTGGGCATCCCTACAACGTCAGCAACAAGGGCTGTCTCCCAGGAGACCGTACCTCGACTTGGTTCTGCGTTCTGGTTACTGGGTGAACTTGAAGGAGGAATAGTGGCGGCTCGTCACTCGGC
>NJDD01001188.1:67547-83861 GCA_002245505.1 Calephelis nemesis | reverse complement strand
GACTTTGATTTCAATAAGTAAATCATCTACGTACACAATAATTAAGTATTTCTCTAAGATTCCATTATTAGATCCAGACTTGGTGACAATGGCACCACCTCGGGAACATGCTCTTTCTAATACGAAATACAATTTAAAATTGGTTCATAAATATGACTTAATTAACATTAAGTATCCAGCTGCTAGGTTTCGTTACGATCAGTGGGATCCAGATAGAACGTGAACCAGGGTTCCCAACCCTACCGGAATGCCCGGAAGACTCCAGTAATAACGGCTAACCTCCCGAGCTCCCAGGGAAATTCAATGTTCGTCGAAATTTACTGTCATAAATAATCAAAATCTACTGCCTTCGCAAAACAGTTACAAATATTAACATACTTCGATTTTTTAGTGAAATTTTATTTGACTTTTCTAAAACAAAGGCAATGTAAATATCTAAAACTACATAAGTTTAATCGATTCTCCACACCCCATTTTTGTTAAAAGCTTCCCGGGTTAGTTCTTTCGAGAGTTGGCAAACCCAAGTCTGACAGACAGACTTGCAAAAATTATAAAAATGCTAGACATGTTGTCCATTTATAGTCGCCTGCACTATGTTTTTCTTATCTTCAATGTAGAGAATTCACTCTTCTAAGGGTTTACTATAATTTTAAGTGTAGATATGTTTAGATATAGATGGATACAAATATTCTTTCCAGACAAGATAGTATCACACTATTAAAACTAACGTTAAACTGTAGGGGAAAATATTTAACGTTAACAAGAAAGTTGATATGACGATTTTTTATCTGATTTGATAACTGATAAGTTTAAAGTATAAAATCATCATCTGGCATCTACGCTTACAAACCACGATGGAACCACAAAAACATTTAAAATACAAAACATGTGGATGAATGAGTTTGCTAATATATCAAATTACATCTTGTTTAAAACCATCCATTCTACGCGAATTAGTACTTACAGGCTTGTACTAAATACCTTTAATAAAATCAAGATGTTTTCTTCATTCGATTATAATAAAACACAGATTAACATTGATTTAGTACATCTAGTCTTCTGACTATTTCTGCTACGATAAAAATAGTTGTACCTACATAGATACACCTTCAGCCAAGTGTCTCCGTGATAGAGTGTATCAAGTGTCACGATCCTTGTATATCCTTGTAAGTGGTTATAACACAGATAAATATATACTGCCTTTACCACAAAAAAATGAAGATGCCTGTTTAGTTAAACACTGTTTAAAATTGACATCCAGCTAATAACATGTGGCTGAATCCATGAACATGAATCCAATTTTAGACACTGCTTAGTAATTAGTAAAACGCGTGTAGAAAACGGAAAAGCTCTAGTACCTACTAGCTCTTAGAATTCAGTTCTTTTGGTTTTCAGGTCAACTAGTCTACTTAAACTGCCAACAGCTTTGGGTTGAAGTTCATTGTACTCAGCTATTAAATATAATTTAAACGCAGTAAAACTTCAAAAAACCGACTTCAAATTTGGTACATATGTGGTTTTCTCATGAATGCTAATGTAGACCTGGACCAAATTATAATGGGACAACCGCGGGAGTATAGGCTTTCAATTTAAAAAAAACAATTTTAAAAATCCGTCCACAAAAACCGGAATAGTCAAGTAACATACATACAAAAAAAAACATTTAGGTCGAATTGAGAATCTCCTCCTTTTTTCGTCGGTTGAAAAGAAAGGTATTTCCTATTACTATTCTGATAATAAACAGCTGAAAACATATAACAAAACCTCAAGTAGAATGCTAGAACCTTCATAAAATGAGCTTTCATTCCAACTCCACAACATTGTAAGTACTTCACACACACAATATATTTTCACATAAAAAAGCAAAATAATGAGTAAGTAGGTCAGCGCTGGTCGTAGTTAAATTGCAGTTAATATACGATTCCGCATCTCAAACTCACAATGAGGCCACGAAGTACGCGAGGCAAATATATTTACATTATTTCTTGTACTGGCCAATGTCACGTTCCGGTTTAGATGACAGGGTGATTGAACTTATGCAATTTTACTTAGGTTATGTTAAAATTGCATGTTTACATTCGATGTTGATAATTTTACTGCCTTTTAGTGTACATAGTGAACGAATTAATGAATGTAAATGCTCTTTATACTGCATAATCAAGATAAGTAATTAATAAATATGTGTAACATACAATAAAACTAACAGTTTACCCGCACTTTTAACTCCAATTATAGTCGTTTATGGGCCGATTATCAGAAAATATGATTGAACTCAGGTTTTTAACTATACGCATATCTAATTTCATCAAAAATAGGGCCAGCGGTTTATCCATGAAATTGAACATATTTCTGTACTGTGTAGTAAGTTTAACGACTACGAACGATATTTTACAAGTTATTAGCGTTCAGCTGTTACAGCGTCTCTAATAGATATTTAAAAAAAATCTAGAAAGTCAAAACGCAAATGCGTTATATAAAGTTATATGAAGTAGCCCTTACGTACTTCATATTTATATTTTACGAACTTATTCGTGTTCAGCTATTGTCAGAGCCTCTGATATGCATCTAAAAAAATCTAGAAAGTTAAAACGCAAATGCGTTACTATTTTAAAAATTATTGCAATTTAAGTGACCCATCTAAAAAGCTTAAGAAGTTGTTTCAGCGAAACGCCACAATACTTATTGCGAAAAAAAAACTTAGCAACAAGAACCGCGTTTTTCACGGCCCCAGTAAACAAGCTTTCGACGCATGCGTTCCTCGCCCACAATTCGCGTTGTTTTGGTCACGCCAAGCACATCAAAGCACGCGACATTTTGATTCATTAACAACATTACTTAATTAACGCTTTGTTATTAACAACACGATTTTAGTCTTATCATAAACACAATGTTTTGCATGTGCTACATTTCCGAGAAAAATCTTTTTTCGATTTATTAAAAGTAATGTCAAAGAAATTAATTAACACCTTCGTTTTATGAATTCCTGGTATTTGATACAAAATACTACTAGTAATAGTAAAAGTGTATGATATATTTTTAGTTTCGTAAGCGATGTGATTAAAGAATATCATTATTCTAGGGTTTTTTTCTCGATTTATTCGTTTATACTTTAATTCATATTAAGAGCCGCCTTACCTATTCCTGACGCCATAACTTCATGACGTGTTCCGGTTTAGAGGGTAAGGTAGTCGGTAAACTTACCTTTGCTCGAGGCCTAGCATCCCGGCCTCTGGTTGTCAATGCACCATTACCACCTTTGGTGTCTCTAGGCGGCGTGAATTTCTTACCATCAAGAAATCCGTCTGCTTGTTTGCCTTCCAATATCATTAAAAAAAGAGATATGAAACTATAATCACAAGTTTCATAAACAGTTTTGCTACAGTTCGCTTTAGAAATAAAGATGTATTTAATGTGTTTTTGAAATTTAGTAGAAAGCGACGTTTGCACAGAACTGAAAACCGTAAAGTTTCAGTTATATCACTAACTAGCGGCACGCCCCGGCTTCGCACGATTATCAAAAAAATCAGGTCACGTGTCCTGGCGGAAGTTCAGAAGTTTTTATCCATTTCAAAAAAAGTGCGCAACGCCGCTAAAGAAGTTCCAAAAAGTTTTATGCACTGGTTTACTTATGCACATCAATCTAAATTTGAACATCGTGGAACCATAATTCGTAGTATTGAATGACGCCTGCATGACCATTGACTCTCAGCCTTCCGACTGAGCATTAAGTAAGCAACTATTTTCGTCCTACTTATAGTCATTAAAATACCAATGGCATTTCGACGAACGGCCGGTACACGAGTAAGCTGACCTGACCTTTAATCACGTAATAATATAAGGGGCTATAAACGGCATTTAAATGTGCAACACAGAATTAACTACTTTTGCGAGATGTTCGTTGAAACTCGACTTCAGTTTAGGGCAGTTCTATAATCTCGAAATCGAGATTCGAGAGAATTTCATAATGTTCCTCTCATTTCTCCAAACACATTTAAATGAATAAAACTCCCCACAATTTTAGTTGTCTAAGAATATTAAAGCACCATTAAAACCAAAAGATCGAGTCCTCATATTGCTTTTCTCATTTCACCAGACATTTAAAAATAAATAAAACTCTGCCAGAATTTCAGCTGTCTAAGAAAATTGAAGCACCATTGAAATCAAAACATCGAGCCTTAATATTGCTTTCTCATTTCACCAGACATTTAAAATAAATAAAACTCTGCCAGAATTTCAGGTGTCTAAGAATATTGGGGAACCATTAAAATAAAAAATAAAGCTTTCAAATTACTTCTCTCATCCCACCAAAGAAATTTAACATAAATACAACTCCCAAAATTTCAGCTGTCTAAGAATATTGAAGCTACTGAAGATAAAAAGCCTATTGCCAAACGGTCACACATCGAATCCCAGGCAATGTCGTTTTTATTAGAAAATTGAGAAAAAAAATACTTTTTTTGCGGGATCTAACACAGCACTTTATAAAGTCAAGTCCGACACTGGACCGCTAGGTCACAGAGGCGTTTTTTGTGCCTTTGACGAAAGTTATCATTATCGTACTGTGGTCTTGTATCCATGGCTCCAATCTTTATTGGCATGTGATCTCTTATTCCTATCGTCAAACATATTTGTAACCTTGTGATCTTATAAAGCAGTTGCCAGTAACCATTATCGTAATGTGGTCTTCTACCCATGACAACATGTGATTTTGCATCCTATCGTTAAACATTGTAGCCATGTGATCTCGTACTCATGTCCCAGTCGTCGTCGCCACCATGTAATCAGTAATAGGTAATTAAAACTAAATTGTGTATACTTCAACTCATTAACTACAATCAATTTGATATCAAACCCACTTTGATGGTAAATCAGTGTAAAGCGGAAATATTAATTAAACTTCACACAGGAAATAACTGTTAATGACAGATTATTAACAGCTTCATCTCAAACTACTAAGCAATTTTCCTTGAGTAATTTATATTCTGGACCATTCACTTAACAATATTTAGCTCATTTAAAATGAAGGAGAGTTTTTACTGAGGAAAAGTGCCATGATTCACAACTACCAGGCATTGCATATTTTTAGAAAACTTAGAAACGCTGGCTTGGCTTTGAAAACCTGAATTCTCAAGAATACTCAAGATCGAAGAAATTGAAAGAATAAAGTTAGAAAAGCTTTTACCCGAAAATATAACCAGAACGAAGAAGAGGAGATCGAACATAATATATTTCATTCTCACAATAACAAAACCACTACATTATGCAACTAGTTACTGATGGAAAAGCGTTTTAACTGAGACGAAAAGGCGAGGAAGAGAGCTAATATAAAATATTTTATTCACACTTACAATAACAAACTCTACTCTCTACTCTTTCGCAACTGGTTACTGGTGGAAAAGCGTTTTAACCGAGATGCTAAAGACGAAGACGAGATCGAATTCAATATTTAACATATTTTATACACTTACTAAAACTTAAGTACTATATTCTTCAACTGGTAAATCGTATCAGTTGAAGAATACAGTACTTAAGTTCTACCTACTCCTTAATACAGGTCATCCGCCAACCTGTCAAACAACTCGTAAAATTTGAGCACAAGTTTATTTGTTCCTAGTGTCGTGGCATGCATGACATGATTTGAGACTTCTGTGATATGTGCATGTGTTTGTATGAGCGTTTTTCTTAAAAGGCCTTCAATAGCCAGTATTCCACCATAACGTTCCATACTAATTGTTGTTCCAGTTAGAAGTTCCAGAAGTCCCGCTATCGCATTAAGATCAACAAGAATAATTTGACATATCTGGTTTCATACAGGATGTCATATGACCTTCACAACTCTTGACAAAAACTGGTTTTCGCAAGACACCTAAGGTACTTTATAATGTCATTAGAGTACAGTACCCCAAAGCATCAAAATAACTTTCGAGGTCCAGTTGTTAAAAAACTCGAGATAAATTTTGTACTTTCCACAATATATTATTATTTTTATGGTTTAGCTAACCGGTTTCGTTATACAAGAATCATCAGGGCTACATAACAAATATATTATATTATTATATAGCCCTGTGTCTCTAGACAAATGGCAAACGCTTCCTATCTATTCTATTCCAACAAATATTAACGCCTTAGCAATATCGTTCATCATTTGGTAGCCAAATGTACTACGAGATAGAGAACGCTTATTCTATTCAATCGCTACCAAAGTTGTTTATGTTTCCGAATTTCATTCCCTTCATTCCGTTCTCAAACGTCATTTTAAAGTGTAGCGCGCGAGTTTTATGGTGATTTGGGAAAAGTTGAGACAGTTTGTCTTCTATTTTTATTGTTTCTTTTTCTATTGTTGTTTGGTGTTGGTTGGTGTTCCTGTGCCAGGCAGCTCGTAAAAGGCGAGCATAGGCTTGCCGTCACTAACACCGTGACATCTGACTAGGTGGTAGAGTTTCGCAGCGACTCACCCGGATTGGTACCACCGCCTTACCAATTCCTGCCGCCATAACGTCATGACGTGTTCCGGTTCGGAGAGTAAGGTAGCCGGTAAACTTACTTTTGCTCGAGGCCTAACATCCCGGCTTGTGGTTGGCAACCAACCAAAAACCCGTAGCAATTTCCAATTCTTTTACATTATATGGAAAGGTACCAATACTTTCCTACATTTATTTAAAAAGCTCTTTCATTCTAATAAGAAACTACCAAACAATAAACAATGACATCACCCAGTCACCAAGCCCTTATCGTAGTTTATGTTTATGTTAGAGGCATGGAGACCTATTGAGACCCCAGCAAGGTCCTCAAGGACGAATTAAAAGTGTGAGGATGTGGAATGAACTCGCTAATATATTAAATTATCTTGGTGGTGGCTTTAAAAATCACCAAAACATACAATAACAGTCACATAAACACACTTTAACTTCCACACAGCTATCAGCTGATCAAAATATTCGCCATTTTGTAGCGATAACTTCAAGTGTTTGGCGTCCGCCTATTGTCGTTCGCTTCTAGTAGAATTCGTTTGTCAAACCGGCCACTTGGCTACGGTTAACGATAAAATGAATGAAGTATTCTGACGTTTCGTAAAATCGTTTAGACTACAATAACATTTGGCTACCAATTAAAAACTCTATTCGTCGGATCAAATTACATATCGTATACTTATGTCAATCCCATACAATGAGAATTCTATTCTATTCCATTACAATAGCGTTTGTGCCATTTGTCTAAAGGTCCTGATGATGCATGTATAGCAAAATCGGTTGGCAAAAACCATAAAAATAAAAAATAAAAATATATTGTGGAAAGTACAAGTGTTCATAAATAAATTGTATCAAGAAGGAAATTCCACCAAGCACCGACGATAAAAAGTATAGAAACTATAAATTTTGTGTTCCAGTTTGAAAATAGAACAACCAGGTAACTGAAATGCGGCTTGTAAGATGCGCCCATTGTGTTTATACACTGTACACAGAAGAAACGAAATATTTGAATAAGACAGACAACACTTGATTCAAAACGCTCTAAGCAACTGGTGCTTAGGAAAACAAAAACAGCTTCCTAGCTAGCTAACTTGTGCGTTGCGTAAACATTGCTCGAAATGTGAGGAATCCTGTTTCTGCTTCTTTAAATATACTACATTAAGGACACGTTCCTAGTTTACATTTAAAAAAGTATCTTCACGGCCATATCCCCGAAGACGTAGGCAGAGGCACAACCACGGCACCCACGACTAGCCGAAGATACTAAGTCCCATAATGTGATAGGTGGCAAGCCTATCGCCAACCGGGCACGTTTCCAATCCCGACCAACATTTTTTTTATTAGAAAATTGGAAAACCCAATTTCCTTTTTGTTGGCCGACCCGGGATTCGAACCTTGACCATGCAGTCAAGTCCAACACCCGGACCGCTCGACCACAGAGGCGACATTTAATTATGAGTTAAACGTCAAATGTGCATAGATACATACATACATATCTTCACGCTAAGTCCCTTACTAGGTAGGCAGAGAGTATCGAGTGCCAGACCTCACGATCCTGACAAACCTGTCTAGCTTCCTTCACATTCATTACCCTTTTCAAACAAACACGCCGGTTTCGGAGACTCTTGACAAATATAAAGAGATTAAACCCAAGTTAGAAGTTAACTCACAGTTAAATATTTAACCCAGGAACGTGCAAGTGAAAAAAAGAAAAAGAAAAAAGAAACAAAAAATTTATTTGCGGAATAAGAGTGTTACAAAAATGGTACAAAATTATTTAAGCGTTTCAACATATTCTACCAACTTGTAGTGTGTAAATTTTTAATAGGTTTTAATCAGATTACTAATTTTAATTAATTAGTTACTATCTACAACACGCTGTATTTTGTATTTTTGTATTTATTATAAGATTATTTATTAATACAACAATTTTTAGAATGTAAATTAATTTATCCCTGTCTACCGTAAACTACCACTACTAAGTGGCCATTATAGAGACAATAAAAGATTTCAAAAGTTAAACATACACGAAAATTAAGAAATGTTTATTCTACGAAAGACGATATCCAGGTGTGGAGGAACCGTTCTCGAACTGCAACTGTTGCTTATAAAAACAATAGCACCGTTCTGGGCATCTAACAGCTATTCGACACGTAAACATTGGAAGGTAATAGACCCTTTATTGCTTAAACGTAGACTCTCTGTAATGTTCGTTATGTTTGGTGATGTCAAAAACGCTAGCTTGAGTTTTTTGTTTTTTTTTTATCATGTTTCATTAATTTTCTAAATAATTTAAAGTTGGAGAAAACATATCAAACTAACAATTGCCTCGGACTATATTTGCATCATCAATTAAGCAATATTTTTATTGTTGTTTATTTTATTTAAGCATCTGTGATACTCCTGGTGTTGCGGATGTTAGTGGGCGGAGGTGATCACTTTCCATCAGGTGACCCACTTGCTCGTTTACTTCCTCTTCTATAAAAAAAAATTTGCTTCTACTTAATTAGCTACATACACTTTTTTTATGATATTGGAAGGCAACAAGCAGACGGATTTCCTGATGGTAAGAAATTTCCGCCGCCTAGAGACACCAAAGGTGGTAATGGCGCGTTGCCAACCTGAGGCCGGGATGCTAGGCCTTGAGCAAAAGTAAGTTTACCGGCTACCTTACCCTCCGAACCGGAACACGTCATGACGTTATGGCGGCAGGAATAGATAAGGCGGTGGTACCAATCCGGGTCGCTGCGAAACTCTACCACCTAGTCAGATGTCGCGGTGTTAGTGATGATAAGCCTATGCTCGCCTTTTACGAGCTGCCTGGCAAAAAAGGCAGATGATCTATTCTGCAAAGGAGCCCGGACCAACACGGGGATAAAACGGGGTTTACCAACTGATTTACCCCAGACCACAAATACGAAAGATTCGAGCACCGACTGCGGACAGGTAAGACTACCGAACCAGGTCGCGCGAATATGCTATGGAATGTTGTGGGTTTAGCCAAAAAACCTTATAAACAGTAATACGAACTGACAATGCAAATCCGAACGAAAACAATAACCCTCTCTCAAAACAATTGTAACTCAATTTATAATTATTGTAATATATCACCGCTTGTTGATAAAAGGGTCAGTCTAATGCCAGCAATCTACTCGAAGCTAGTTCGATTCTCGACGTGAGCAGGGCATTTGTGTGACGAACATCTAGATGTCTGTATTTCTAGATCTGATTGTGCTTAATAAATACCCCCGTATTTGTTTGAGTACTTCTAAGTCTCGGTGACTATTAGTGTTAACAAATACGAACACAAATTGTTTACGTCGAAGTTAGATTCGATTTCTAGTCTAATTTGTTCAGAGATCATTTATTTCTCAAATTCTTTCGAACATCAAAGATGGTTCTCGGCAATTGGCACTATTTAGCGTTTATGATAAACACTTTAGGCATCAAAGCAGAAAAATTGCACAGATACAACAATTGGAAGCATAACAAACAGGTGAAATAATCAACAATCTGGAATCATCCATCTCAAATTGTAACCCGTTCACTGCAGCCGACCAAACTGATCCCAGCCTGATTCTTGTACTAAATCAACATGAACGTATAGGTGATTCGACCGCAGAAGTGGCCATTGTATTTATCAACACAAATTCTTGGGTGCGTGCAAATAAAAATGTTTCGAGTATTTAGCTGTAAAAAGTGTCATCGAGTGTAAGAAATTTCTTCACTAAATGTGCTTTTTAGGAGACATCGTAATTTTTGAAGCAATAAAGAAGCCTTTGACGTTTATGATACGTTACACTGTTCTTAGAAAGAAATCCCCAATCACACCGTGAATTGATATCCAGTACCATGTCTACTATAATTCTTATCATCGGTGATTGATGGATTTAAATTCTAGATGATGCTTTAAGGCCCCATACTCAGTCAGCCAGAAGAGCCAATCACCGCACTCCCTCGTTCAATGATTACTATGAAATATTGCGCACTAAAGTAAATGTCTTAAGCGACAAATCACTATTTTTGACAATATAAAAGTAATTTGAAAAAAGTATAAAAACTGAAACACTTATCTTTTAGGTGTAGTACTTATCTATGTTTATGTTAAATCTGGTGTCGATATTTTCACAATTGAAGTAGACATTTGGGTTTTGCTTTCAAAAAAGGGTTAACTTTTGATTTTTTTCTATCGAGCAAAGTGAAATGAATCGTGTTTTGGAAACACTAGTCTTATAAAGCATATTCATGTTAATCTTGTGTATTTTTGTTACCAAGATCCATGATTGCTTTGCATGAAAAAAACAGTAAACTGCTGACGTACTTTAGCGTACGGCCCCTTAATAGCGAAACCGGTTGGCAGAAAAATAAAAAACATATTGTGGAAAGTACAAGTGGAATTAATAAATTGTATCTATTATCTATAATCTATAAATAAATTATCTATAAATGTGGATACCACATTTACACTTTTTCCAATAGCCATAATAATAATAATAATGAAACTTTATTTGAAACGGTACAAATTTACAAATTATTGTAGTACGATAGCAACCGCAATAGTCATACGACTGTATCGCAGTTACTAACGCCCATCTCCAGGAACAAATAGATATCTATACATATAATGCATTCAAATTACGTTTCCTTAAGTACAATATTATAAGCACAAACTATCAAAAATAAATTGTGTGTGTGTATGTGTATGTGTATGTGCGTATGTGCGTGTGTGCGTCTCTGCGATAATATCAAAATTAAATTATTTTATTTTTAATTACTTAAAAAGTAATTTTTCATTTTCAATATTTGCTAATGTCTCAATCCCGAAAATTCAAAGTGCACTTTCGAATGTAGTCTAACATCACATTAATTTTGACAATGTAATACTGACACTTTTGGAGTTCACTTTGGTTATAAACATAAAGTAAACAATCAATAATTTATATCAAAATGGATTATTTATTCAAAAATCATTCGTTTGAGATAAACAGCTGATTGTTATACAAGATAAATTGCAAGGATCGTTACATGCTATCAATTCGACAATGGCCCTGCCCGTTTATTGGTCTGCGCATGTAATCTAGTTTCCATTTCAATAAATCAATGTCGCCACAGATCAATTGAACAGACTAGTTTTTATTAGTCGGCTCTGGATTTACGCGCGGTAAAATTTAAATCATGGCATGACTAGAGTTACTTGGCGTACGAAATAGCCTCATAAAACAGGTAATGACACAATGTACAAAGGAATAAAAAGAAATCGTGTATTTCTTGTATTACCTACAATCTAAATTTAAAATAAACTGCGCGTGAGTTAATTAAAAAGCGTCAGTTCCAAAATGCAAAAGTTAAGACTATCCGAACAAAAAGAGGAAAAAGAACAGTCGCGGTTATGGTTCTAAACGAAAATGCTTTGTTTACACATTTTAAATGTACATCATTTCAGTCACTGATAATGTAACGACAATATTTATAAGTAAATCTTATAATATGTATTATAGTTTTTTTCAAATGGATTCATTGAGTGAACAAAAATGTACAAATTCGCCTGCTGGCATAAGTGATTTTCATGATGGACAAAAACATCGAACAAAGAGTTTGCCTTGAATTTTGCATTCCTAACAGAATTTCGTGTTCCGAGTCAATAAAAAAATTACATAAGGCTTACAGTGAATCGACTTTATCAAAAACTTAAGCTTAAGAGTGGCACAAAGCGTTTAAAAGCGGTCGAGAAGTGATGGAAGATTTGCCTCGCTCAGGTAGGCCACCAACGTCTGCAAATGAAGTTAGCATTGCAGAAGCTAACTTTTAGTCACTGAAAATCCTCATTCAAGAAAGAGATAGCCGCTAAACTTTCCTTGTCTCACGAGTCGATCCGTATCATTTTAACTAATCACTTGGGTATGAAACATAGTAGAGTAGAGTAGTAAAAGCTTGAGAATTTGAATTTTAAACTTTCACAATGTTTTTAGTAAATTAAAAAAGTATCTTCACGCCCATATCCCCTAAGAGGTAGGTAGAGGCACAACCAGGCACCCACGACTAGCCGAAGACACTAAGTCCCACAATGTGATAGGTGGCAAGCCTATCGCCAACCGGGCACATATCCAATCCCGAGCAACATTTTTTTATTAGAAAATTGGAAAACCCAATTTTCTTTCTGTTGCCCGACCCGGGATTCGAAACCGGGACCTGATGCAGTCAAGTCCAACAACTGAACCGCTAGACCACAGAGGCGATTAAAAAATTAAGTAGTTTAAAAAACTTAATAAATTTAGTATTTTTTTAATAAAAAGCTACTTTGTGTTCAATAACTTGTAATTGATTTGCATTATTGTAAAAAATGTGTTCGTTTTCTTTTTTGTCAAATTTTGTGCACCACCCATGTATTTTTTTTATAATCATTACCCATGATAAGGAAGAAAAATGCTTATTGGTTAAGTTTGCCTTTATACCAATAAATGATTAAAATAATATTACGTCCAGAACTTAATATATTTCTTTAAAAATACTTCCTGACTCCTCCATAATTACTATGACAGTGCAGCTGTATAGCGTCGGCTCCCGGCGCCCAATCAAACGAATCAGTTAACTGACAGCTATTATTTCGGCACAGTTTTAAGGCCATAGGGCTCACTGAGTATAGACTCAGTCAACCAGAAGAGCCAATCACCGCACTCCCTCGTTCCATGATTACTATGAAATATTGCGCTCTAAAGTAAACGTCTTAAGAGACAAATCACTATTTTTGACACTATAAAAGTAATTTGAAAAAAAGTATAAAAACTGAAACACTTATCTATTAGGTATAGTTCTTATCTATGTTTATGTTAAATCTGGTGTCGATATTTTCACAATTGAAGTAGACAGAAAGCAAAAGCTTTCAAAAAAGGGTTAACTTTTGATTTTTTTCTATCGAGCAAAGTGAAATGAATCGTGTTTTGGAAACACTAGTCTAGTAAAGCATATTCATGTTAATCTTGTGTATTTTTGTCAGCAAGATCCATGATTGCTTTGTATGAAAAAAAACAGTAAACTGCTGACGTATTTTAGCGTATATGGCCCCTTAATGCCGTGTTGTCTTACGAATAAATGTAACTCAAATACATCATTCATCCATAAATCAGTCGTTTGAGATGAACAGCTGATTGTTAAACAAGACAAATAGCAAGGATCGTTACATGCCATCAGTTCGACAATAGCCCTGCCCCTTCATTGGTCTGCGGTTACAATCTCGTTTCGACTTCAATAGATCAATTGAAAAGATTGATCCATTAGTTTGAGTTTGTCGGAAACTACGAATGATAGTCGCCAGTTTTTGTTCACTCTTAACCCTAGGTAATGTTTAATCTTAGGCAACTTAAAGAAAAAACTACATAGCTTGTAAAAAAAAACTCGAGACCTTTACTTATAAAAAAAATTAAAAGGCTGAAAACCCAACTAACTACTACACCGATTTTTTTTTTAACTTTTAGGCAGCATTCGCCCGGATTGATGTAAGCATTCTGACGATGACCTTAATTTGCTCCGCTCAAGTTATGGTAAAATAAAGAAGGGAATTTCTCTATATCGTTTCTATATTTTTATAGGATATAAGTTAAATGAATTAGCGGTACTTTGGATGGTACTAAATCAACACCGCAGACAGTCAGCTGCAACGCCCTTACCATGAGTTGACAGCTTGTCAAGTTTACTATAGCGCCAACTCTGGTCAGATCATGGTTTCATGTAACTTTTTACTGGACTATATAATCTCCGTAAATTATTTGAATAAAAACTTTAAACAGCTCCTCTATTGATTTTTTTACATGATATTGGAAGGCAAACAAGCAAAAGGGTTTTACTGATGGTAAGAAATTCACGCCGTCTAGAGACACTAAAGGTGGCAATGGTGCGTTGCCAACCTGCCGGCTGCTGCTGCCTGCTGGCCGGGATGTTAGGCCTCGAGCAAAGTAAGTTTACCGGCTACCTTACCCTCCAAACCGGAACACGTCATGACGTTATGGCGGCAGGAATAGGTAAGGCGGTGCCCGGTGGTACCAATCCGGGTGAGTCGCTGCGAAACTCTACCACCTTGTTAGATGTCACGGTGTTAGTGACAATAAGCTTATGCTCTTCTTGTTCGAGCTGCCTTGTAAGAAGGCAGATGGTCTATTCTGCAAAGGAGCCCGGACCAACTTAGAAAAATACATTTTAGACCAAACGCGGTATAGATTTCAACAAGAACATTTCCGAACGTAATCTGTACAAACTCATAGTAAAGGCTCAGACATAGTTGCGTTGCAGACTTTTCAATTTAATAAAAAGTAAGGTCTTTTCTTAAGGATGTTCATGTCGTAAAATTCGAAAACGCCATCGTTTGCTACTAGTTCAACATATCCACAAAAAAGTTTATAAAAGTAAGTTAAATAAATATCTTTACGACCATATCCCCGAAGAGATAGGTTAGGCAATCAGGGCACCCACGAATAGCCGAAGACACTACGTCCCTCAATGTGTGAGGTGGCAAGCCTATCGCCAACTTTACAACTTAAAATTTAAAATATACCAACCAAAAATCAAATAAACAAAGAACAAAAATACGAAAAACCTTAGATAATTGCTTATTGTTTACTTGTCTAAGCTAAACTTGTTTGTTTAACACTTGATTCACGACAAATAATTAATGAGTTTGGCTAACAAACATTTTCGGAGTCACAAACTTTGGGATTGAATCTGTGATTCAAAACTTAGCAAGTTTTACTGAACGTTTGAGGAAGAAGAAGTTTTATGTACATGTTACCACAGTGCTAATGCATGCTTCAATTAACAGATTTCGGAAGATACAATTTAATTGTAGACGCAAGACGGTATCTGTTTCTATATTTTCTACATGTCCGTGCCTTTTCCCAGTTTATCTAAGGTCGAGTCTCGTTATACTTTTACGCAGAGTTTTTTTGGGGTTTCTGAACTCTTTTTCTTGAAGCCCACCGTTCACATAAGAAAACCTTGGAGTAGGGAAACTATAGATAATCTTATTTTAGTTTGTTGTTGTCCTGGAGACAGAATGTTAGGTTCGGGATGTTACCACACGGCCCACACAGGTAAGCACTGTACCTCCGGCGTGTTGCTAATGAATTATTTAACTTATGATCGCCTGCCAAGGCTGCCTAGGCAGGCAGCTATGGCAGATCTTCATAGAAGGCAGGCTACACAGTGGACCCGGATCAACAAGAAGAAAAAATGTCAAAATGATAAGAAATAAGTAAAGGACTACAAACATATCGCAATGAAAACGCTTTAAAACGTAGCAGCTTTTACGGACCTGATAAAACAGATAAACTGCAGGAAAATCGTATTAAGTCGTATGATCACAATTTGCGAGAATCAGCGGAAAAGTAAGTGATTAACAAATGTCTACATGCCATGAAGCCACTGAGGACTAGTGTAAGATGTCACAGAGGCTGGTCCAAGAAATGTTTCCAGAATAAAATGTGAAAATGGAACTGCTATATAATAACAATAAGGCTGAAAATGAAGAACGAAAAGTTGGGAAGAAGGCTTTGGTCATATTCAATGTCTGTCTCTTTGGCAGAAAATATATGAGCACTTAGAATTAACTTGAAACAGAATAGCATGGAGTCATAGCGCTGGATTACGAAACCGCCTTTTATCGATGGAAATTAATCTCGGCGTAAATTATGGTAAAAGCGGAAGTTACGTCCCAGCTCTCATGCCGTTAGTCCTTTAGGGATTTAGCGAAGCGCAATAATTATGCACATAATACAGTTATGCAATATTGTCACCGGTAAGACTAGTTTCATCGCCCGTCAGACGTTGTTATTGACGTATAAAAAGAACACGCATA
>NJDD01001188.1:51851-62437 GCA_002245505.1 Calephelis nemesis | reverse complement strand
CACTAATTTAATAGCGCCAATAACAAGTATGACATTGTCTCAAATCTTGATCAAGATACGACTGAAAGACAGTGAAATCAACGTCTGGGTATTAGTGACATTTTAATTACCAAAGAGAAAATAATGGGTAAAGAGTAGCCTGGAAGGCAAGCACTAGACCGGTATTTAGAAGAGCGTAGAAACAACACAAGGAAAGTAACAGCTACAACATGTCCAGCTACAAGGGGCGAGCTTAAATTGAGAGGTCAAACGATTCTGTTGCCAATTTATTAAAGCTAAATTAAACTAAATGTTTATCATCGATTACTTCCAACCTAATCAGAAACTATGGGGGTTCTGAAAATATAAATCATTAAGTTATAGCCTAAGATCAATAAAATATAATCAACTCAGCTTTTCTATTACAACGCTTGTTTGTTATACGTCATGCTGTTATAATTTGTGAAAGCTGATGTCTGACAAATGATTTCCACGATGGCTAATCATTATATTTAAAATAAATCGTGTATATAATGCAATATGATATTATTATTTATTTACAATTACATTATTTTCAATATATGTAATAACGAATAAAGCGAATGTTTTGAAAACATTAGAAACTTTTAGCATAAAATGGTATAGTCTGTACATAGATCTCAAGCAATAAAAATAAAAAGTTAATTATATCATTGATTTTGAACAAATATCTATTCTATTAGTCGAGTGTTTACGAAAATTCCGAACCTGATCTCATCAGCCCGTAATGCATGTTTGTTTATATCTATTTTATTTATAATCTGACGATGTAAAATTGGATGCCAGATGAGAAACCGAATTTAATGTACCATTTTGTTAATCTTGGCGCGGATGGCATAATTTTATGAGGGTCAATAAGAAACGTCATAGACGGAAGTCCTTTGGATTAATTCAGGAGTCAGGACAAGCTAAGTACTACTACTACCCTAGGACGGATTCTGGTTGAACCTATAAACCTTCCTTTATAATAAAAAACTTATTTTCTTTCTTCATTACAAATTACGATTCCATTTTACATATGAAGCAAAAATAGCAGTAGTGGTAATACTTGCACCAAAGATAGTAATGGTGCTTTGTCGACCTGAAGCTGCTATCCTGAATCTTTTGTATAAGTTTATTGACTAGTCTAATTTTCAATGTGGTTGAATATGAAAGCATCCACAGACGAATATATGGACGTTTGCATATCATTACACCCAAAACTAGTTGGATGATGATAAAACTAATATGGGACTATTTTGGAATCATATCCTATCATTCTAGAAAAGAACCATCAAATCGATAGGCTAGTTGCCAAATAATCGCGTAACAAACAGTCGAATTAAGAACCTCCTCTATTTTTGAGTCGGTTAAAAGGGGCCCAGTTGACGATAGGCTTGCCACCTGTCACATTGTGGGACTTAGTATCTTCGGCTAGTCGTGGATGCGCTGGTTGTGCCTCTGCCTTCCTCTTCGGGGATATGGGAGTGAAGATACTTTTTTTTTCATTTATAAGCAATTTAAGTCGGGCTCAGTTGATTTGAAGTGTGTTTGAAGTTGGCTTATATCCAGGGAAGGTCAAGGGCACGCGGTAGCCACACGTAACCATTAGTAACACCACAAGGCGTGGCGGTCACACCTTGTGCTCGCAGATTCTATGAAATATTACGTATTTTATACTGTTACGTGCGGATTTGGTACAAATTAGAATTAAGCTTTGATAAGTCTAGTACAAAATATGGAGGTATTTATAATTAAATCATACAGTTTATGTGTGAAAAATTAAAAAATTGTTTCGCCTAGTTTTTTAGCGATAAAATGTACCCTACGTCCTTTTCTTGGTTTTGAGCTACCTACACATAGATTTTTAGCCAAAGCGGTTCAGTCGTTCTTGAGTTATAAATGGCGTAACAAATACGACTTTCCTTTATATAATAACTAGCTGCGCCGGCGCACTTCGTTCCACCCGTTCAGTTTGTATGGGAAAAATAAAGTATTGTTTTCCCATATTCCCTGCATTTTTTCCGATTTTTCTCTTCATTAGAACCTTCTTCTGACGATAACTATCGTAACAAAAAAATATTATATGAATCGGTTCAGTCGCTTGGAAGTTTTGCGCTTACCAACATATTTAGCAATTCATTTTTATATTATAGAAGATAGCGGTCCGCCACGGTTTCGCACGGTTATCAAATATACTTATTATAAACCCTCCTTTTCAATCACTATCTAAATCACATCAAAATCCATTGCGCAGTTTTAAACATTAAAGCATACAAAGGAACGTAGGGACAGAGAGGAAGCCACTTTGTTTTATACTATGTATTGACGATGATATGAAAGATGTTTGGGAGAAAAAATACTAGAACTTTTTTGAGTACAAGGACTACAGGGTAGTATTAATGATTTTAAGGTAACGTTACAAATTATAAATAAACCTTACAAATTAGAATTTTTGACAGTTAGTCTACCTGTGCGATTTTAAACACTAGTTTTAAAAACGATATCATTAGTAGCAGAATTGAATGTGTTTTCAGCTGCGTTTTAACTTTTTGTGGACTTAATCTAACATTAAATGTTTGTATTATTTTAATCGGTTTGAATATGACGTCAAATGATGTTTGTTTTTTGGTTTTAAATGCTATGGTTAGCATTTTAACAGCCTTCCAAAAAAACAAATCCACGTGAACACAGAGCTTATCAAATTTAATGCAGAAAATATTGAAATAAAGTACAGGGTCGCTGATTATTACGTCACTACAGAAAAACACTGAATCAATTTCGATTAGACTTTTACGAATGGGTTGATAGTGTCCTATTCAGCCTTAACACATAATATAATCTACCGTGAGAATTTTAGAGTTTATTAATCAAACAACCATTGCAACTTTTTAAGAAATAAAAAAAAACATATTAAAAAGTAGTAAGACTATATTTCAATTTTGCTGGAGACGGAGAACCCATTTTGAACCCTGACGGATACCGAGGGGAGAGTTATAAGTTTGACGTGTCTGTGTGTCTGTCTGTGGCATGGTAATTCTTCAAAGATTTACGGATTTTGATGTGTATTTTTTTATTTAAAAGCTAACGTGATCGAGATATTCTTAGCTAGGAATAGTTTATAGGACTCTGTCCAGGCGTACAAGGTCATCAGCTCATTTGCAGCGCATCGGAATAGACAGAAGACGCACTATGGTTATTTATTTCACTTTTAAGCACATGGGAAATCTAACAGTTAAAAATCTAACGCTAGTACAACTGAGCTGGTCTGATGGTGGAGCTCGAAGATATAAAACGTAACCCCGGAATGCCGGCTCGGAAACCCATCGAATTTGGACTCATTCAATTCTCCTTAACTAGATCTGTACATGTTTTCTGATGACGAAAACATGATGACAAGGACCTGATTAAACTGGAGGGTGGCTGATGGATCATAGTTTAAAAGTTACGCTATTAGATATGATTCGTAATCTTTGCAGTTATTATGAAGCACACCCAAATAATAGAGGTGTTGAAAGTTTGACTTGTATTATGTGTATGTGTCATCGTATCTCCTAAAGAATTGCGATGCGTTGTTTCAAAATAAGGGGTTTCATTAACCCCAAACGGAAAATGCCCTAGGGATGTTACACGTTTGTCTAGGGTTAATTGAACATTATTAATTTCAGTATTGTTTACTTTCTGGATTTCTTTAACTTAACACTGGTATTTAAGGTTTTATAATATCACATTATTACTTTTGGTACGAGTTCGGTAAATAATGTTTGGGACGAACAATGTAACGGCATCTTATGTTTACGACTTTCGTCTGATTCAAAGGGACATGACGTCATCAAGAGGGGTGGTTGGGGATATTTCTATTATTTACTTTCATGATTAAAAGCTATATTTCAGAGTTGTTTTTTTTGTAATAATACAACAAACAAACTCAAGGTTCTCCTGATGGTAAGGGACATTCGTGCGCCGTAGGCACCATAAGATATAAGTCAAATAGGTATGATGAATACCAGAGTAAACTAGCTATTCTTTAAAATGTAAAGATGAGAATAATTATGTACTAATACTTGCTTCATTATAACAAAATGAATTGACGAAATGCATGTACTCATGTTAATTCCGAGCATCAGTACCAACTTGGCTAATTTTACTTTTGAATAGTGTCTAAAGTTATAATGATCGTGTGGGTGAAGTTACGATCATTTCTGTTCCTGACCCCTTCGACCGATTAACGACCGAACGAAGCCTTTTAAGCGAC
The DNA here is from genome assembly GCA_002245505.1 of Calephelis nemesis. NCBI lineage: Eukaryota > Metazoa > Arthropoda > Insecta > Lepidoptera > Riodinidae > Calephelis > Calephelis nemesis. The sequence goes on along the minus strand of NJDD01001188.1, from coordinate 58,185 downwards.
AAGGCATGGGTTGAACTACCGACAGGGGTAAACATTTGTCTTGAATGAATAACGATAGGCCTTGAAGAAAATTGTATGGAAATTCGGCGACCCCGTACAAAGTGACGTCAGATCAAAGGAATCCTTAAACTAATAATTATATTATAAGTAAGTATTAAATTGGATTGGCACCGACTTTAAACCTGGTAGTAAATAGTACATATAATAAGTAATAGGTAGTATATAGTTCATATTAAATCATTATTAGTTTTTACTTTTTAGTTTATTGCGGATATGATTAGAATTAATAAAAATAAACATCGGCATAGGTGAAAATAGGTAAAAAATGCTTATAAAATATATACTAATGGGCCTACCTCAACCAATTTTTTATGGGACAAATTCTAAACTATTCCGCATCAAACAAAAAAGAAATACGTAAATCGGTCCAGAAACCACGGAGAAATCGGTGTACATACATTAAAAAATATACCGGCCGAATTGAAAACATCCTCGTTTTTTTGAACTCGGTTAAAAACTGTACGGAAATTCGGCGACCCCTTACAAAGTGACGTCAGATCAAAGGAATCCTCTCAAGGGCGAAAGCACACGATACGCTTCATGTCAAGCATCATTTGATTCGCACCAAATTACCCAAGTTTTGTAACTGGGACGATAAAGATTTTCATAGAACGCGTCGAGTGTGAAAACATCTTTTATGACGATGTTTTGTCAAAACCCTAGTGTTATCGTATACTTTATACAAATTTCGTATTCCAAGGACTTGTATGTATTATACGTATTTAGGAATATTTGTTTCTTACAATTCAGATGTTTAAATTTATTAAAACGTATGAAATATGTCTGTTTTTCTCGCAGAGATAGGTAGTTTTTTATGGCATTATGCAGCAAATAATCACACGTCACCCCTGATATTAAGGGATAACTGCATCCTATACACCATAGATGTTGAAGGTTTAAGCAAATTGTGAAAGTCTCGAGTACCGTCCAAACCGGATAACGACATTGTCATTATGACAGGAATAAATAAGTAAGGCGGTGGATCTCAAACCGGGCAAGTTCCTGCACAGTCTACCATCAGTGGTCTAGTTGGTAATGACCTAAACCAATGCCCACCTCTTACGAACTGCCAGACAGGAAGACAGATAATCTAATCTACACAAAGGACCTGAACCAATACGGAGAAAATTGTTTAGCATTGACCGCATTTTGTCTTAGGGTTTTAGATAAACTAGAGATCATTTAACTAAAGTAAAAGAAAGTAAAACGTCTCAACGTTCTGAAGGTAATAAAACGTCAGTAATTACATACACGTCTGTGCAAATTACTTACAAATTGTGATGGTATTCGCTACTATCATGTTGCAGTATACAGAAAAGGGTTATTAGAAACACAACATTAACTTTAGTTTAGATACTTAACCAGCAAGTTACTGAAACAATGTTTACGATCAACAAAGCTGACACGGTGGCAAATAATTTGAAAAATAGCAAAGTTTATGGAAGTCCTGTGCACCGAATGTTTCGAGGAAACAAATATTAAAACATTTTTCAACTTTTCAGAATACTTACCAAGCTTTCCTTAAAGGAATCCTGAAAAAAAACTTTCCTGGAACTTGAGACATTCAACTTGAGTGAAGCCAGTGGAATGCTTAAAACAACTTGAGCTTAAGCCCCAATGTTAAACCGAGGTGAACGTGACATAATTGTGTTTTAGAATGCTGACATCACCACAAGGTTTTTTCTGCATTACACACATGGTGCCATTAAAATATAGCCTTGCTACGGAAATTTAAACGGCAATACATATGTTTTGTTGTATATACTTAAATGTGATCTTTGGTTTCAATTGCCAAATAGCCATTCATGTCCAAAAGCTTAGTTTCTTATCTTAAGGGTTTACGCCGAACCCAAACTCAGTTTTTGCGGAATAACGAAAACGATGATTACCAATGAATGTTGGAATACTTGTAGGTATCTTGCTACAAGAGACTGAGACAGAAATAATTTCAAAAAGTGTATGCCCATTTGTCATGAAATGTATAAGCCTGCAGCCATGAAGGAAAGACAGTTTGAAGGGACACAGTGATCTCACATATTATGCAAAAAAAATCCCGCGTTCAGGATGACAATACATGGTGTATACCATTTATTTGATATCTGTAGACGAAATGTATTTCTTGCTATAAGAATTTCGTCTGCTAGTAAGGGAAATTAGGGAAATAAGCATTATCAAAAACGCTAGAACTAATCCATTCATGAAATAACAATTAATGTATCTTCACGCCTATATCCCCAGAATGATAGGCAGAGGCACAATCAGGGCACCAATGACTAGCCAAAGACACTAAGTCCCACAATGTGATAGGTGGCAAGTCTATCACCACGTATCCAATCCAAAAAGTTGTTATTTGTTACAAAATTTAAAATACATATTTCCTATTTTATTTTTGTTTGTCGACCCGGGAATCTAATCCGAGACTTCAAGAAGTCAATTCTGACGACGGACCGCTAGACCACAGAGGCGATAATAGACTAAGATATGGTTAAATAACAATTATAGACATATTTTTTTTAAGAATTCAATAAACGAAACAAGTTCCTTCAAGGCTATTTATCCACAAGATGAACCTTCAACTGTAATGAACTAATTGCATTTGTTTGCAAAAAAAAAAAATATTTTAAAAAATAGATTCTTGGCTTCCTTTTAGGGTAACACAAATCTATAGATTAATAAGGGATGCCAACACTTTGGACCCCTTTTTACGAAAATTACGCGGACGCAGGAGCATAAAATTTGGCACACTTACCCCCTTAAAACTTATGAGCCCGTTGATCTGGTGTGTAACTTTACTTTTGAAAACAATAAATTAAGTTACACACCAGATTAAAAGATCAACAGGCGCGTAAGTTTTATAAAAAGGTGGCTACAGTTTTTGAGTAGGAGAAGTGCAGAACCCTAATATTTTTCAATAATAATGCTTATAAAGAACATGAAATCTATAAATAAAACTTTACCCACACTACCATGCATTTGACACACACAAACAAATATATTGATGATAACAATAAAAGATCACAGATGGCGCACTAACTATTCATAAAATTTAGAAGTTGGTCTTGAGAAATGAAGATGGCATTCTTATAAAAAAGATATTAAAATTGACTATGGTCGAATTTGGACCAACAGACGACCACTAGTTCAACTAATTTGCTAAGGATGTGTGTTGTTTACAAACAATAATATGTGTGTGTATTAACACATATTATTTGAAAGTAATATAAAAATAGAAACAACTTTTTCTCTTAAGCCTAACGTTCATGAAGTTTATTATGTTAATAATTCTCTGAAACATAAAAATATACCTAATAGGTCTACCAGATACCAGAGTAAGCCAGCTATAATTTATAATGTATAGATGAGAACAATAATTGTGTACAAATACTTGCTACATAAATAAAAATGCTTGCCGTAATGCATGTACTTATATAGATTCCAAACAACTGGACCAATTTGGTTCATTTTACTTTTGAACTATTTGTTAAAATCAAAGGAAGATTTAAAAGATAAAGAAATGGTAAAAACTGTGAGGTAACTAAAACTAACATATCAATTTTTCCGATAAAAACTGGATGAGGAAAGATTCTTGAAGAATATTTATAAGCCAGTTTGAAAATATGTCAAGCCTTTAGGATGTGATTAATAAAACACAATATTTAGGCACAATTTTTCATTTTCTGATAATTTTAGATTTGCTCCTATGACATATTTATGTCATTTAACCTTCAATGAACAAGGACGACTATAAGGAGAGCATCAATTAGGCTACTAGAGCGAGCAAATTAAACTGACCTTTTAACACTTTTATGCAAATGAATATTAGATTACTAAATTGTTCCATATGTAAATTAGCTGAAACATTTTCTATAGTGTTTTATAAATACATATAGACTTATACATAGAACACTAAATTACTTACCACAATTAATAGAAAAACGTAAATTAGGCCATTTGAGTAAACAAATTAACATTTACTCACAACAAAATGCTTCATAATTTAGGTTTATAGTTTTAGACTGTCGTTTTGCCTATTCACTGCTTGTCACTGTAATTCTTTGGTTTCAACATTAGGGTAGCCAGTAAACTGACATGAGCAGAATGCTTAACATTCATCTAAGCATTCCGGTCTCAGGTACACCATTATTGTTTTTATTGTCTATAGAAAACATTAATTTTACATTAGTTCCTAATAAAAAAAAACATTGTAGTTAGTCAGTTTATAATATGTTTTATTATATTTTTCTGTTTTATAAGTTTTGATAATGTACACTGTTTATTCAACATTTTTTTTGTTTGAAGAAATTTATTATCGATCTAAGCTCTCCTTTTGCATAATCTTACATATTTACATAGTTTTTAGTGTTTAGGGTATAACATAGAATTTAATAAATTATTGATTTTCTTTGTAATTTAATAAAAAAGTTTTTGTTCATATGTTTTTTTATTGTTCATAAGTTACAAAAACAAATAAAATCAAATATAACCATAAAATCAATTAATAGGCCACTATAGCAAGCAAATGTAATTAACCTTCTCTAGACCACTTTATCAAAAATTTTATATATTCCGAATTATTGTAAGACCCACAAAATGTGAGCTTATAGTTTTAAATTTGCACAACTAGGTAGCTGAAATTTTAAACTATATCATATAAAAAAATTAAGCCTGATAGATACTGAGACATACCTATATCATAAAGGTGTTGCCATTGTATCTTTAATACTTTTACCACTACAAAAAATGTTCTAGGTAGGTAGTACCAACAATCTTTAAAATAAGAAACTTTTAATAAAAGATCTTATTGCTGTAGAGTTCAATAAAATGGTATTTTTATAAAACATGTGATGTGCTTTTAATAAATTAAGTATTACACACAAAACAGTATTACTGGAAAAAAATAACTGATACATTATTGATAAAAAGACGAAATAAACTTAAACCAAACATACTAAAAATAGACGTAATCATTAAATTCATTTTACTTCCTATGCATTTTAGCTAATGTATTCCATAACGATATACCTGTATTCTATAAGAATATATCGATTAGGTAGGTAGCAATAACATCTCAACCATAAAAAAAATATTTAGAGTAATACGACATTATTAAGCTAATACGCAGAAAATCGTACAGTTTCAGAAAATGCATGAGCGTAATATTATGGCTTACAATGATCTGTTTTGTAATGAAATCTTGATGCAAGACAGTATCCTATTTTAAAATAGTCTTATAAGAGAGAACGCCCAAATTATACTCTAAATAGGTCAGGTTGGCGCTGTTACATGTAATATCTACAACCTATCCCGGTCAGAAGCCGCAATACAGCTACAGAGCTGCGCGAAAAGCGAAAATACGAAGATATGAATAATACAAAGTGTGGTGTAGTAGACAGACCAAAAATCAACATAAAATTCTGTTGAATGATATGTTGTTCAAATACATTTGCAATTTAAGAAAACAGTAACCATTTGAACACTAAAACAAAAACATAATAAATCACTCTACCTGTTTAACTTTATTCTCGATCCCGTTCGCCTTGCCGTCCGGTATATTACCATTTTCTTCATTTTTTTCACTTTTCACACCCTCCAAAGCCATTATCGTAATGTTACTTTAATCACTGACATACGAAATACAAATTATGTATTACCAGAATCACTTTTTAGTTCAAAATAATTAAGACACAATTCGATACGTGAAAATTCCCATAGAGAAACGACCGACACAGAAACAACACAACACAACAACCGACGCATCGAGTGGCATCGAGCATCGAGCGCGAATGAAGCAAAAAAAATGACAGTTCAGATTCTTGACACTTGACAGTTGGGAAGTCAACTCTCGAGCCAATAAAACTGAACTACAGAGAATTTTGAGTTCTTGTCAAAGTATACACAGTTTTATTTTAGTTTCATCTATACTAAATACGTAAATAATTTTAAAAGCTAATTTGCTTGACATAAAAGATAGTTTGTAGTAGTAAAATGTAAATAATTGTTTCATTGTCAGATAGCGCTGTCTATGGTTATTGGAAAATGTTTCATGATAATCGCAATAGATGGCGCTATTTTAATTACCTGGTATTGTCATATATAATTCAGTTTTATTGATGCTGATTTTTAATAAAGGTACTTGTGTACATAGTGAAAACATAAAAAAAAATTAAATTAAATATGAAAAAAAATATGACTCTGCAAAAAGAGTGCCTCCCCGGCGGGGAATCGAACCCCGGTCTCCCGCGTGACAGGCGGGGATACTTACCACTATACTACC
>NJDD01001188.1:28546-39258 GCA_002245505.1 Calephelis nemesis | reverse complement strand
GTTATGCCTCCTTGTTCGATATCACATAAAATAAAGTTATTGAAATGAATAAAACAAGTATCTTAAAATTTAAAATATTAAGGTCCTTAGAAAATCCGGTTAAAAGCAACGGATACATATTGAAATTTTGACTTTTCCTTTATCTTTATAACGCACCTTTACCACCTTTGGTGTCTCTAGGCGGCGTGAATTTCTTACCAATAGGAAATCCGTCTGCTTGTTTGCCTTCCAATAGATATCATACAAAAAAACCTTGTATATCCGTGGATATGGATATCCAGCACATCACTAGTTTGTTGGTCTTTTTTGGTTTCATATACTTAGTGCAATCCATCATAAACGCTCAGCATCTAAACTCCGCCTTCGCAGTTCACACTACTATTTCTGGTACTATTACCAACTTATTCTATAACTAATGGCACTTCACAGCAAAGGAAATCCATCCATACCATCAGTAGCGGTTTTAGTAATAGCAGCGCTCTGGGCGTAAATTATACGGCGCCCCCTACATGCTGTTCGAAACCATACTAAAAGATAAATAATATAAAGCGTACAGGATTTAACGCGCCCCTTTACAACTTGGCGCCCTGGGCGGTTGCTCAACCTCGCCATACCCAAACGCCGTCCCTGCATACCATATTGCAGGTAAACAAGCTGTTTTCTACAACTGTTGGTCTGACAGGATTTCTCTTTATACGGACCAGTTAAACTTTTGAAAAGCACCCCTTACACGGTTCTCCAACAAGCTTTGACCCTCTATTTTACAGGAGGTCTAAAAAACTTTAGAAACGTCTCAAACTCAACATCATACATCAATTATCTTATTTTCTAAATAACATTTACTTAATATTCAACCTTAATTTAATATTATAAATATGTCGATTAGAATCAAATGCGAATGTCTTTCTGTCAGTTACTTTTTCCCCCGTGTTGGTCCGGGCTCCTTTGTAGAATAGATCATCTGCCTTCCTTGCCAGGCAGCTCGTAAAAGGCGAGCAAAGACTCACTGTCACTAACACCGTGAATTCTGACTAGGTGGTAGAGTTTAGCAGCGACTCGCCCGGATTGGTACCACCGCCTTACCTATTCCTGCCGCCATAACGTCATGACGTGTTCCGGTTCGGAGGGTAAGGTAGACGGTAAACTTACTTTTGCTCGAGGCCTAAAATCCCGGCTCCAGGTTGGCAACGCACCATTACCACCTTTGGTGTCTCTAGGCGGCGTGAATTTCTTGCCGTCAGGAAATCCGTCTGCTTGTTTGCCTTCTAATATCATAAAAAAAAAAACTCTTACACGGCTGTAACGTAGGACCGATTTTAATAAACTATGCATATAGTTACAGAAATAGACATAGAGAGATATTTAATCAACCCAAAAAATACTATAATGGGGGATGAGTTTGTTTGAAAATATATTCCACGCTTACGAAGTCGCAGGCAACTACTTATTAAAAGAATTGTAAAAGAGCTGTGCCTGAATATTAGAGAGACTGAAGAAAAAAGTAACTAAAGTAGGTTACTGGGATGTTTCTGACACTAAATTACATAAACATTTATTTATGGAATTGTTCTCGTTTCAGGCAGAGATAACTAGAGCAACATTTCTTTATTTGATGATCAACTTGAATCATTTAGTAATATAGTGTCATATCTATATACTCGTATTACCTAATATGTGACGCCAAAACTTTGGACCCCATAAAATTGGAGCATACAATTTGGTAGTACACATAGTTTATGTGTAGGAGAAGTGCCCAAATTAGCATGCATTTGGCACACACAATCAAAAATTATTGATGATAACGATAAAAGATCACAGATGGCGCACTAAAAAGTTTGGAAACAAAGTATGTAAAAAGTCTTGAGAAATAAAGATGGCGTTCTTATCAACAAGATGTTAAATTTTATTATGGTCGAATTTCGGCCAATAGGCGACCACTAGTAGCAATAAAACTATAATTAGGTATCAAATAGAAAATCGAAATGTACAAAAATGTATTCAGGTAAACATTGATTTTTTCCCCGTGTTGGTCCAAGCTCCTTTGCAGAATACACCCTACCACCGCTTTACTTGTTCCTACCGCCATAAGCTCAATTCTTTCCATTGACATGTTCCGGCTCGGTAAGGTAGCCGAGGCCTCGATCAAAAGTAACTTTTGCCTCGGCAAACTACCCGGCCCCAAGTTGGCAACGCCCCATAACCACCTTTGTGTCTCTAGGCGGCGTAAATTTCTTACCATCAGAAAATCCGTCTGCTAGTTTGCCTTCTAATATCACAAAAAAATTATTAAGTAATTGGATTAAAATCAGCTCCACATTTGATCATAACCGGTCAAGTAGAAAAAGACTTTATCTTCCTATGAATTAAAATGTAATTATATTTTGTAATAATATAGTAATGCAAAGAAGCTGATCAATCTCCAGACTGAAAAAGAAGAGTGCCGCTTATAGATACCGGAATTTGTGCCTATGCCAACCGTTTTTTGGCAATTATCACGATCTTCGAAAACTTATTTCACATTATAGCCTAAGAGCTTACATGAAATTAATATTGTTATTTTTTTTATTTATTTATTTATCAACTCTTAAACTAAATTACATACCAATAAAATTGTCTGTAAACTCTTATAGTTTGTCTAGACAATTTACCGACTTTATTTATTAATATCGTTTGTGATTTTGTATCGTAGTTAGCCTATTCGTCATTTTTTACACCAGGTGCAATCTGTCAATATTATTACTAAGTATTAGAATGCTGTGTTACAATAGTTCATTGTTATAATAAAGTATCTTATTTTTTTAAACCTAACAATTTTCGGAGTAATACTATTAATTGTTGTATTATTATTTTAAGTTACCCAGTTTAATTTTGGAATTAGCACTTCAAGTTTCAATAGTCACAATAATTGCAAAAGCAAATTGATACTCTCAAAAAATATGAAAAGAAATGTCTAATAAACACTATTCAGTACATAACTTCAAAGTTACATCAAAAATTATGTTTAGTGTTTAAGTATAAATTTTGTAACAGACATTAGCAGTCGCTTTATAGGAACCTCAACAGTACGACTGGAGAGTCTTGAAAGAAAGATAAAACGTCTACTAGTTTAACATTAATTTTCATTTACATTTTCATTGTCCGCGTGGAATTTACATAGTTTATTTAGTTATTATGTTAATTTAGTTTTTTTCTGAAATAGAAGTAGCCTAAGATAAACCCATATACATTATCTTCCTGCCTCTGAAAGTCCATCAACGTAGGTGGACCTACTGCTGCTGAACAAACAGGCAGAAAAAAAAATGTAACGGTACCACTATATTTACCGGATACACATTTATATTATATTCATTATTAGTAAAAAGTGATTATTTTAGTAATACAAACAGACACTAATATTTTATTTATTTGTATAGATCTGTATGGGTTCATTTTCAATGCAGCAAAAAAGTATTGAATCGTTTTCAAATTCGAATTTATAATTTTATAGACTTGGCACGAAAACAAGGAGACTAGTCTTTCAATGTAAGCGATGTTAAATATATTATGATTTTAATGTGACATTTCTAATTTTTTTCAAAACATTTACGGCAAATCAGTTAGCTCTTGGACTAAAAATTTAACACATTGTAAGTAACAGTGCAAACAGTGTTTCTTAGTATTAATTGAGTTACGTACTTGACAATAGCGTTTGTTTAATTCTGATAAGAGATAACCTCAGTTAACTTTTAGTTGTCAGTGCTACAATGTTGAAGAAACACGTCGCTGACTGAGAAAGTAATTACTGTATTTTTTTGTTTTCTTTTTTTATTTTAGACCAAGACTCAAAACATAACCCTAAAAACACTTTAAGTGCATTAAACGGTTGGTTTTGGCTACATTTTAAAATAGTTGTATCTATGTAAGTACCTCCCTGATGAAATAATTATTTACATCACTATCATTTTTAAATTAGGTACATCCCGTTGTTCCATTTAGCGTGGAAATCTATACTGTTTTTATTTTTGTACATTGCACGAACCGAAGACGGTATCCTTTATGATGAGAGGTGTTGAATTAATTATATACAGGGCTTGTATTAGTGCCAACATAATCTAACTTATTTATCAATTATAACTTTTAATAAGTACTTACAATTAATACAGTTAATCTTAATCATCGTCGTCATTACACTTTTCTTAGATCATAGATCCTCAGGGAGTTACCATGAACTCTTAAGCAGTGCTATTTTAATGTTGCTCAATGTTCACTTATAAAAACAAATGTATGGCATATGTCATAAGATTGTTTTTCTCCTGACAGTTAGTATAATTGAAATATTCTCCAACTAGATAGAGATACTACGTATGAAATAGTATTCTTGTAGTATGTTTTAAGGGTTCATGGTAGGGGCCGTCTTAGCTAACCGATTTTGATGATAGGTTATTATATTGTTTTGACAGCCTTCCATACACATTTTTCTATGTTAAAACACTTAATCTTGACCTAAAAATTTGTACACAGTATCTATGGACAGTATCCGTGTTTTTAAGATAATAATCTAATATCTTTTTAATGAAACTACATAATTGAAAAAAGATTGTTTACTATTATAGACTATTTTATTATGTAACAGACACAATAGAAAGTTTAAAGAATACTGTTTTATTTTTCAACAAACGACCAATTTTACATAGAAATCCGGCGAATGTTCCGGCGAAAATTTGTAAGGCAAGGGCAAGTGCGTACAATTTTTTTTGTTACTGATTCCACATAGGCAGCGCACGCGACAGAAGTTCTAAAAAGGAATGTTTTAAGTTTGGCGCCAGATACTGAAGATATTTTTTTAATTATTGTGTCTTTGATAAGAATGTGAATTTTCAATTCAATCTGACCTTTTATAATGGCTAAAAATACGTTCTAAAATTCCGTGATACAGATGCCGTAGATATCAAATTAGCTAATAAAGTATAAAAGACAAAACTTAACATTTTAGTGTTAAAAGTTTATTTGTTTAATTTTTCTCACAATTTTCCTTCTTTGTGTTTGCTAACAATACTATCATTATTATATAATGTAGGTATTATGTACTCATGTAGGTAATTTGTTATCAGAGAAATTATGAGGATGATAACATCTAATCTTAGGTTAAACATCCGTCAATAAATCCTCTGTCATATCTTTAAAGACTAACACATCCGAGGTACGATCTAGTTTGAAAACTAGTTCTTGTGATTGCTTTTATCAACTTTATCACGGTGAATTTGGATATTATCCTATGTTGGTCCAGACTCCCTGTGTAGCAGAGACCAGTAACTAGTAGCACGTAAGATGCAAGTGTAGATTAAATAACGCGTTACCAAAAAAAAAATTGATAGTGGAGTGCTGCGCTTATTCGTTATCTTATCACATAAAAAAAAACTAAAATAAACAAAGCAATTAATTTCCAAAACTTGTAAGCTTTTACTGCTAGGGCATATAATCATTTTTGTAATTATTTTTTTGTTACTTTGGAATTCGCCGCATATTCGTTTGCCATTCGGCGTATTTGGCATCTTTTTAACTATTTGTATTCGGCCGACTTATTTGGTTCGAGTATTTTCGTTTAGGTCCGTGCTTCTTTGCAGAATAGACTATCTGCCTTCCTGTCACCTATCTCGTAAAAGGCAAGCGTAGGCTTAACCTCACTGACATAGTGACATCTGACTAGATGGTAGAATTTCGCAGCGACTCTACCTAACTTACTTACATATACTTGGTACTACCGCCTTACCCATTTCAGCCTCTATAACGCCAACGCTTGCCGTTGACGTATAGTGGTCGGAAGATGTCCGTTAAAAAAGAAAAAAACCTTATCCTCCAAATCAGAACACGTCAACGACAATCACTGACGCTATGGCGGCGGGAATAGATAAAGCAGAGGATGGTACCAATCTGGGCGAGTCGCTGCGAAACTCAGCCACCTAGTAGGATGTCACGGTGCTAGTGAAGGTAAGCCTATTCTAATTATTTACACAAAAGTACTGTTTTAATCATTAATAAAACTTAATAAACGTTACGTAAATAACGTTGTTGTAAAAATAGTTAATGATAAAGTAAATCTAAAAATTTAAAATAATTGTGTGTGTACTTATGTACACGTGTTAGAAGTTATACTTCTTCGGCGAAATAAGATAAAAATCTTTTTAAAAATTTTATCTTTTTCCTTATTTTACATTTGTAGACAAAATTACACTAACCATAGAAATAAAGAAATATTGTGAATACAGTTGTCAGTTCTCACGCAACATACGTAGATGTCCTTAATTTTACTTTGTTGGCACCTTTTTTTGAAAAACTAAAATGTTATCTATAGCTAACTTCATCATGGTATGCGCGCGCATCGTAAAAATTTACCCTCATCATTTTTTCCTAACGCGCCAAAAGAAGTATAACTTCAAAAATACTAAAAATCTCCAATTGTTTTGATAACGCAATACCAAAATAGCAACCCGTAATCAATTTCGATATAGGTAATTTAAAACCATAAAAAACTTTTTTAATACTAAATGTTGCCAAGATAAGACCATATGGCTTGCACTGTGAAAAAGTTATCAGTTGTCAGGTAGCGTCAATATTCTCACTCTTAACGCTCTGACTCTACAAACTCTAACTTCAACTTTTAATCCGTAATTCAAAAAATATGGCTAAGCTGTTTTGTATCCGAGTATTTTCGTCAAAGGTCCGCGAAAAGTGTTAAAATTAGAATATCATGTCGTAAACTCTACAGTCAATTTATTTCAACAAACGAGTACTGAGTAAGTCCCTCGCATATTTCCGATACTGACAGAGTGAGATGTAGCGTTATGAGGGACGGGCGCCGGACACTAAGCCTTTTTCTCGTAGTCAAATTGTAAAAGCGTGTTCAGAATGATTGAAACTTTGAGTATTGAAAAAACTAAACTCAAGTGATTGAAATATACTTTATCTTGATTACTTGGGATAGTAGCAACTAACAATGCAGCACAATTTGTTGGTACTTGTTTGTTAAAAAATAGAGTTTAAAATAGCTTGTAGAGTTCTAAGAATTTATTTGTGCTATTAATGCAAAATTATTCACTCTCTAAGTTCTACTTTCATTTATTCTTTGCTTATTTGTTTCAGTATCATTATCTGAAGCAATGAAGATCGGATTCATTGGCGGTGGCAGATTAGCATATGCTCTTGCGAATGGATTTATAGCATCCGGTAATGTTTACTTTAAACTAAAAATATTATTTGCAATATTTTGCAGTTAATTTTATGGCATCCTTTGGCTATTTGTACTGGTGAAATCTACAAGATCTGAGATAGTACAAAAATGTTTCTTAAAATTTTCCTATCTATCAGTGAAAACCGTACCGAAATCTGTTATGTGCCTTAAGAATGAAAACCTAACATTCAGTGATAAAGAGTACCATATATTTACATTATGTAGTGTAATGTACTCAGATCAAAGAAATAGGTAGTATAAAGTTCACTATTAAATAATGTTACAGATTTCTATGCGACTTCCATTGTTAGATAAGGAATTTTTGAGGAATGTGTTTTAAGTTCATTCTTGTGTCGGTAGGAATAACCTTTTCATTAGTATAATATAGCACAGAAAGTTAATAATACCTCTCTATTTTTCAACGGAATTTGGGGATACATTTACAAGTAGTAAACAGTCTAAAATACAATAATTTGTACAACTAACAGTAACGTTAAAAATATTTAGTAAACCCCGACAGAACCTGCATGCATGTACTCGTAGCTATGAATTTTTTTTATGGCAAACAAGCAAACGTATTTTCTGATGTAAAGAAATTCACGCCACCTAGAAACACGAATAATGATGCGTTGCCAACCAGAGGCCGAGATGTTAGGCCTGGAGCAAAGGGAAGTGTACCGGCTACCTTATCTTCCAAACCGGAACACGTCATAACGTTATGGCGACAGGAATAGGTAAGGCGGTGGTAACAATCCAGATGAGTCGCTGCAAAACTCTACCACCTAGTTAGATGTCACGGTGTTTGTGAAGGTAAGCCTACGCTCGCCTTTTACGAGCTGCCTGGCAGAAAGGCAGTCGGTCTCTTCGGCAAAGGAGCCCGGACCAAGACGGGGATAATTGGTCAATCCATTCCAAAGTTAAGACACACTGTGGCTATGACGCACACATTATGTGTACGTCTGCTTTGTCATTATATACACACCTAATATATTATGTCAACGTTAAAATCCTTATTTTTCCTCTTTTTTTTTAATTAGTAAGGAGTTTGTATCTTCGAAATTTCTTAAAAAATAAATTTATGCATGCTATCTACCACCGTTAAAACTTGATTTAAACTTTATTTTGACGATCTCGGCAGTTTTATTGCGCTTAATTGTTTAAACTAGCTAACTTAAGTTTCTTTTGTATTAAATTACCTGCATGTTTTCTTTATATTTTAGGCTTGGCAAAACCCGATGAAATCACAGCGAGTGTACATCCTGCGGATTTAGCAAGTGCTGAAGCGTTTAAGGTAAACCACACTTTAATGAGTGGCATGATGATTTACAATATTCTACACAAAATATTACGTCAAACAACCACGTGTTTACAAATTAACTCGGGGAAAATGTGTGTTGGCATATATTTACGTGAAAGTCTGATTTTATTAGTTTTTAATTAAAGGAACTTTGCGAATTATGACTTATTGGTTTTGTTGTTTAGAAATTCGTTGTTGCAGCATATTAAAAGAATTGATCTCAAAGGACCACTTAATCAGATCGAGTAAGCTAACGAATTAAACTAACATTAAATCAGTTAGCGAATTGCACGAAATAATTCAAACAAGCCGGGAATTGAACGTTGAACTTTAGTAGTCGACATCCACGCTAACAACTCCAACAAGCGGTTTTGTGATGATGAAATTTCGGTAGGGGACTAGTAGTAATGTAATTAAGTTTATCACTTTCATAACTCTGGTTTATCATTATTTATGATAGCTCTTAGTTACGAAGTTTACATGATGATACGACAAGGTACGTCAAGATAATTTGTTATTTTTAGATAGTTTGAAAATATAAAGATAACAAATAATTTCTAGCATTTTCTTTTGCACTTCGTTTCGCTGAATCCACTTCACCATCATAAATTCATAAGCTATTAATTACTTTACCACTACAGTTAGGGGGACTGAGGCATAGGTACCTAAAATATTATTCTTCTGGATTTTCCAAATGTCAAGAAATTTGTCGTTTTTTGTTATTTATTTGGATGTTAGTTTGTATGTGTTCCGCTTATCAAGAAAGAGTTAAACGTGGCATAGGAACTCTAGGTATCCATTGTGTGGGTACTACTTGTATATATTTCATGCAATTTCGATTTTCATGTCTAAGCTGATAATTACTACATAGTATAAAACAAAGTTGCTTCCTCTGTCCCTATGTCCCTTTGAAAGCTTAAATCTTTAAAACTACGCAACGGATTTTGATGCGGTTTTTTAGTAGATAAAGTGATTGAAGAGGAAGCTTTATATGTATGTTTTATACCCGTGCGAAGCAGGAGCGAAATTGCTTTATCGACGTAAGATATAAATTAACTGACACATTTTTCTGTTTCGTTCATTAATTTTTTGTTACGCTCAACAAATAATTACTGTATGTTATCGCCCAATTTCATACTGAATTCTTTATAATTTCTGTTTTGGCGGCCATTATATCTTCAAGCTAGCTCACAGCAAGTATAAACTATGAGGTAGCTTGAAAATCTCTATGCAACGTGCGATACACTTTTTTTGAAGTGAAACTGTTTTTATGTTACACCCCGTGAAAAATGTTGCCAGAGAGAAGTTTCTCTTTTTACCGCCTTTTTTAAACTCCTTCCACTTACCGATTTAAATTTTAATTTCTGTGCATTTTTTCCCGCTACGATCCGGTTTTGATACCAATGATAATTTATTTATCTGTGTCACTTATTAACACATAATGGTATTAATTTATTCGTCTAATTTTCAGGGTTTAGGAGCTACCGCTTTATTCGAAAACAAGCCAGTGGTGGAGCGATCAGAAGTGGTGATAATCTCAGTGAAACCCGACGTGGTGGCACCAGCGTTACGAGACATCAAAGATCTGCCAGCTTCTAGGAACAAGCTGTTCATATCAGTGGCAATGGGTGTTTCTACAGGAACTATAGAGACGGTTATATTTTCATATTTACTAATTACTATAATTGTTATAAAACTTTGGTTCTTGGTTAACAAAAAAAATATTGCAATTTGTTAAAAATAGTGCATTGTTTCTTTTATAAAATAAGGACAATAAATATCACAAATTTCGCCATTGTCTGTATCTTCTTGATTATAAATCATTACATACGTTTTTCCGTTTATTGTGATGAAACACGGGTTAGATCTTTTGTTATAGAGTTTACGCTTTAAATCGTAACTTTATTGGTAGGTAAGTAAATCAAAGGTGATTTGTGCGCCAAGAGCCCATAAAATAATTTTCGCCGTGTTGGTCTGGGTCCGCGGAAAAGAATAGGCAAACCATCTACCTCTCTGCTGGGCAGCTTTTCAAAGGCGAGCATTAGTTAAAATACAACATATCTGTATGTATGTATGTTTTCCCCGTGTTGGTCCGGGATCCTTTGCAGAATAGACCATCTGCCTTCCTGCCAGGCAGCTCGTAAAAGGCAAGCATAGGATTACCGTCACTAACACCGTGACATTTGACTAGGTGGTAGAGTTTTGCAG
>NJDD01001188.1:5723-16283 GCA_002245505.1 Calephelis nemesis | reverse complement strand
TTCATGATTGACGGATGCAGTTTGATTCTACTGCTACAAATCTTTCAATAGGTCACTGGACAGCTTTAGAATCTAAAGATTGATAGTAATATAAGGATGAAGAACCATAACATATATTACTAGTTAAGAACCTGGCTAAGCTCGGGTAAAATGTGACATAATATACTTACATCTAGGTACAAAATGTAGGAAGATATTTCTGTAGTCACCGGTTTTCAAGGAATATTACAGGTATAATAAGCAAGACATATTATATTCGTATAGCTTTATTCATTGTGTTTAATAAATATAGTGAATAAAAACTGCCAAAGTTTTTTTTTAAATCAACATTTAAAGTAAAGTAACATAAATTAACAAAACAATTTGCAATAAGTACTTATCCGAGAATTCAGCAGAGATTATAAAGGAATATTCTCTATTACACATCACAAAACGAAACGTTTATTAACTATCCAATATGGCGACTGTGATTTGTCTGTCAACACATTAGAATTTATCATCTAAGAATTTAACAAAATACTCGACAATCCGAATTTTGCGGATATATGTTGTCGACTCAAAATCATTATTTTTTTATGTTTTATTATTCAGGTAAGGTTTCAATCGAGTCTAACGTACCCCTTGACGAAATTATTGATGTAGATACTCGTAACTTTGTAAAGCTTACCCTACAGAGTCTAAATATATTTTCAAGCCATTACAAACCTATTAAAATTAAACAAGCAAAATAAAAACAACTCGGTCCAGTTCAAAAACCAGAGTTCCGTGACAAACACACATATAAACGAATTGTTTAGATGAAGTTATTAAATCTAAGACGTAGGTAATACTAATATTAGATACCCGTTTCGAAACTAAACGCATTCGGCTTTCCACACGTCTGTCTCCATGGGCCTCGCCAGGATTATTTTCAGGGGGTGCATCTCTACTGTTAACTAATATAAAACTTCGAAATAAACATGTATAGCAACATACATATTAACTTACGAACAAATACATACATAGTCTCGAAAAGCATTACTCTCCCGCAAGTTCGGTCATGTAATTTTTTCTATCTACTTTCTTTCCTGACAGGGGGGTACAGTTGAACCCCCTTGCACCCTGCTGCCGGCCCCCATGTCTGTGTCCATATCACGGACGCTCCAATATTAAGCCTACTTCTATTGTTACCTCATACAAAGACGTTCCAATATCCTATTAATATTATAAATGCGAAAGTTTGTATGTATGGATGTTTGTTACTCTTTCACGCAAAAACTACAAAGCCGATTACGATGAAATTTGGTATGTAGGTAGCTGAAGACCCAGAATAACATATAGGCTACTTTTTATCCCGGAGTTCCCGCAGGATTGGGACTTACGCGGGTGAAACCGCGGGGCGCAGCTAGTACTTACATATTTATGTAGTATTCAAATTGTTTTTCGATACTACTCATATGACATGATATGATTTCCCCGGTTGTAGAGTGCTTTGCAGCAACTAGCGCAAGTAGGGATCCATCGTCTTACCTAGGTATTCCTGCCGCCGTATTGAGGCCGAGTCTAACATTCTGGCCACAAGACAGCGACGCATCTGTAACCACGGTCATGGTAAGACTACCAGGCGAGTCATGTGCTTGTTAGCTGAACTCTTACGTAAGACGTTGCTAATTTTGATAGGTTTTAAAAGTTTCGACATATGTCCATTTAATCTAATTCAGATTTACTGTCGATAGATCACTTTCACACTTTTCACAGTAATCCAAGTTTCACACAAAGTTATAGGAATTTATGACACTCACTGAACCGACCACCATGAGGATTGGTGATACGGAACAGAAGACCCTATGTCAGGAGACCCTAAAGACCTAGAACCCTATGTATCTAAGGCCCTAGATGCCTACCAGCCCTAGCCCTAACATAAGGTTTAGTATAGGTATACTTATACAGATAAGTGCGGGATGTCTGTACCAATAGACCTACGGTAGCAGACGGAACCCTACGGGTAGGATAGGTTGTAAGGAGGTGGTGATATTCTCAAAGCAGATTAAGCAGGCTCACTTGACCAATTAAGGACTTGAAGGTGTCTTCGCCGCTTTGAGGGGATGGTAAATGAGACAAGAACCAAGTTTCTAATCTGATTTATTAAGAGAAGTCTTAAGTATGTATACAAGTTACACCGACACACACATTCATACAAAAATCTGTGTAAATTGTGAATGCAGCATCTTTTAGTGGTGAGACATCAGGACATGCTCATATGTGAACTCCACTGTCCTCCTTTCAGTGGAGTTTCAGAAGTTGTTTGTATGTTTAATGTGGCTTTGGTCACGTTGAACACTCACGTTGACTGCGATTCGGAGATGTACCGAGCGGCCACCATTAATGTTATGAGCCTCCTCTGAATTTGGTATTTAAAAAAAAACAATAATTTTATTTGAGCGCAGCCGTCGGATATGGAAGTTGAATGGTTACTGAAGACTGGAGGTTCTTAATGAATGTCATCAGCAATAAAAGGGATAGGATTGGCACCTTAGCATACAAAGTTAGGATATATCTAACAGTACGCACTTTGAGGACTGACGAGAAGTAAGGAAGGAAGAAGAAATGAACAAATTGGGATGGATTATTAAGGGTTTGTTGGAAGTCCAAAGTGAGGATACGGTCACGATAATACTCAAAACCTGAAATTTGTTCCCTTACCGAAGGTGACCGAGTACCCCAAAGTGGCGTCGGGTTCATCGTTCACAAGCCCTGTAGAGGTGCTGAAGTGTTTGTACGGAAATTGTAAATATAAGTATAAGATACATTTCAAGTTTAGACAGGGCCGTCTTAGATTATACTGGGGCCCTTGGGCACACAAAAAACTTGGGGCCCTTTTGGCACATAAAGATAATAAAACAAAAAAATATCACAATGTTTTTCACTGTGATTTTTTGGGTAATCAATTACATTATATTATTACAGTATGTCATTTATAACGTCATTATGCTGTTGTTTTTTTTATGATTACGATATTAGTTTCTTTTGGGATTTCATGGCGCGGTTTTTACATGCGCCCGCGGCGGTTGCGGGCACGCAGATACCGTAGAATGTAGATTTATATGCAAAACGTAAGTTCACATTTCACGACGCGATTTTCGCCCGCAGCATCTGCGGTTGTTTGCGGTTCCCGCGAGCAGTCGCCTGCCCTCTCCTGCCGCCGCCTCGGCTGGTTGACCCTGCGCGCTCTGCGATCGCTAGGCGGGCGACCATTTTGTACTATTTGTATTGATTTTTTAATCTCAACCGCCGGCCGCGCGATAATCAACCGCCAAGTTTGCGGGCGATAATTTCAACCGCAGCGGCTGCGGGACCGCAAAAATGATCCATCTCGTGAGTTTTGAAATAAAATCGCTAAACCGCGACCGCCGCGGGCGCGGGTAAAAATCGCTCCGTGAGTTCTGTCTCTCACACTTTTCATTCTCATAATTTTATTGACAAATTACTTAGTCGTTCTTAAGCTGCGAAATGAAACGCTCCCGAATTAGGGCAACGAGAAAAACTTATTGCACCCAACCAAAATATTTTAAGGTTAAAAGTGAGCGAAATGGTCCATCCTTCGGGGCCCTGGGCACTGGCCCCGTGTGCTCGTATGGTAAAAACGGTAAGTATTGAGTTTAGAACGCATCCACGCCATGTGACCTTATAGATATTCGCGCAAGAGTCAGAATAACATAGTACAGGAACGAGATAGAGGGATTTCTGCCCGTCTGACTTGTACCTACACTAAATAAGGTGGGTTCAAAAATTAAAATTGGTAAATTTCGACAGTAGCTGGTGTCGCTAGATTTATTTCGATGCAATGAACATGGGTCATTTTTGACATAACCCCGTATTCATTGGATCCACGTCTGATATTCGTGCCTACTGCTTACTACGTCTATTCATCAAATAGCTACATATATACCTACATATTGAGTCAACAAAACGGCCACAGCGGTTGTTTGTCAAAACAGGCCTAATTTATTTGTTCCACTGTCGTGTATACCTACTTTAACAGATCCGTTGCCGTTCCTCGTCTGTTGTCAGGGCAATGTAAAACCTACCTATATTTTTTTGTTACGACAATCCGCAACTAACTACTATCTACTTATTAGGTAGAACGTTTATCGCCAGCCATTATTCTCGGTTCATTGAACGTTACCCTTATCACGCAAACGGTCATTTCGGTAACATTGGTTTATTCCACTATAGAAATATGTTTTATGTTAAAGATAACCTAATAAGTACCTACTTATTGTACCTTTTTATTGGAAGCTGTGTGCTACGTCATCGAAATGTTTCGAATTCATCCCTCTCGTGGTAATCCCACTAAATAGAGAAAGAAATATTTAAAGAGAATATACCGAATCCTTAAAGTCAGTAAAATTTTATATTAGAGATTTCAGAGAATTTTATAGAATTAGAGAGAATATCAATTTTAGAGAATTGTGCAGCAGGTCGCTTGGAGAAGAATCTTGACTATTCCCGCTGCCATTGTCTTTTTCCGTGCTAGAGGGTCGGGATAGCACTAAAGACAATTTTATTAATTTTTACTTAGGTATGTATTAATAAATTAATGTTTATAAAATAGATATTACTATTGCTAGATATTACACTTAGGCTTAGTCGGTAAATACTTTTAAAATCGCTTTGATTCATCAACACGTGATTTCAGTTCGTTTTAGATTCTCCAAAGTTGACCCAATGCCTTCGGTTGCTTTTACTAATAGGGTTGATGCCATCTCTTGGGGGTGGAATTAAGGCAAAACAAGGCAATGGATAGATCGACTAATTTTAAGAAGGAACTTCTATTCTACAAAGTTTTTTTCTGAATGACTTACATAACGCCCGTGAAAGTTTCAACAATAAAATTAGCTAGTTATGTTCTTTTTTTGCCAATAAGTTGAAAAGCGGGCATAAAAGCTTTAAAAAATTAAATAAAATTATTGTCTTGTCGTGACTGTGGTTGGTGTGGTATGGCATAAACAAAGTACCTAATGACTCAATTAAAGTTAATTCACATTTGTCGCATGCAGAAATAAAAGTTTCGAGCTGAAATAACCCAAAAAAATAAAAAGTAATTTTTTGGAAAAAAAAAAGTTACTTACCTAATCTTATGTAAAATGCTTGCTTATATTTTTTTTCGTAACTGTCTGGAGGCATAAAAAACTGTGGAATTTCCACTAATAATTAATAAATACCATCCCAATCAAAAATACTTATTGGTACCTAATTTATGACTACCTAATTTTACTTAACTTCCAGTTCCAGTCTGCGACATGCTCCGGAGACGGCGAAAGTATTTAGTTTCGAAAGGATTTTAACTGAAATGGCAGAAATAAGTTATACTTAATTTATGAACACGTCCACATTTTAAATAACTTTTTTTAAGTTATTTTGAATAAAGGACATATTTACTTATTCAAACTTAGTAAAAATCTATTTTTCGGTAGGTAATTAAAATTTTTTTACGAATCGCACTATGCACATAAAACCTGCCGAACCTTCAAAGTAGGTAGATAGGTAACTAAATCGATACATAGTATAAAGCAAAGTCACTTTCCGTGTCTGTCTGTATGTATGTATGCTTATATCTTTAAAACTACGCAACGGATTTTGATGCGGTTTTTTTAATAGGTAAAGTGATTCAAGATGAAGGTTTATATGTATAATAACATGCTTCATATATTAGAGAACCACTGATAATTTCAAGATTTCTAATGCGAAGTCGTAATTGAACATATTTTTTGCGGTTGTATTGCAAACGCTGGCTGAACTCTACGAGATAGATCAAAATAATGTACTAAGTATTGTTTACCTTAAAAAGGTCTACAAAAAAGTTCGCGATGGTATTATATGTTTATCTCTTAGGGATATCTTACAATAACCAATTTTTATCCTTTACATTTTACGAAAAATAATGGCTTTTCTACGAAGCGATTTAAAGCAATACAGCATTAATCCTTATCTAATTAAATAAGTTTTACATTTAATATAGAACAATATAGCCCTTACAGTATGTAAATTAAACGAATAGTTTCGGAGATATTACAGGTTTAAAATATAGGGATATCGCGATTGCGGCGGTACCTGCTGGCCGCGGTGCGTGCGCGACGAAGCACGCGCTTTTTTCATAGGACTGTAATTTACAGCGATCGCACGCATTTATCGGAGCTCCCTAGCGAGGAAAATAACAAACTTAATAAAAACGTGCTTTTCAGCGAGACATTTTTTATCTAAATTGTATTTACGTTCGTAATTTAATAATCCACATTGTTAATATTATAAATGCGAAAGTAACTCTGTCTGTCTGTCTGTTACCTTTTCACGCCTAAACCACCCTACCGATTTTGCTGAAATTTGGTATGTAGATAGTTTGCATTTATGAAAAGGACATAGGCATAATATTTTTTGGAAATTCACCCCTAAATGGGTTGAAAGGGGTGGCAAAATATGTATGAGAAAAATATTTTTATTGCACATTAATTTTGCATGAAACTTTGAATTAATGCTTTTTAGTACAAATGATGAAACACATATTACAGGATTTTTCGAAATACACTCCCATTGGGGGTTAAAGGGGGTATCTAAGTTTGTATGTGAAATTTAATTCTAAGTAGGTATTGAAATATTTTGCGTGACACTGAAATAATGCTCTGCAATACAAATTATGAGATACATATCTAAGCGTTTTTTGAAAATCAACCCCTCATAGGGGAGTGAACGGGGGTGGCACAATTTGCGTAGGAAAAATATTTAACAGTAATTTTTACTATAAGTCCATAACAATGAACCACGTACATCAGTTTAACATTAACGAAAAACACACAAAGAAATTATGATATACATAGTAGCAAAATTGGTTAAAAATCCCTATTTCCCTACTAATGTTATAAATGCGAAAGTAACTCTGTCTGTCTGTTACGCTTTCACGCTTAAACCAGCAAAGAGGTTTCTTTGCGTAAAGTAAAAAATACCTTTAAAAGTAAACATTAAATTTTATTTGTTTTTTTGTTGTTGCCCGGACCGGAAATAGAACCCAAGATCTCAAGAAGTAATTCCGAAGACGGACGGTTAGACCTCAGAGACGATATTATGTATATTTCTAAAATTTTGAAAAAAAATCTGTTAGAGGTTTCCATAACTTTCTATACAGTTTAATTTCACAGGATTTGCCGAAGTGCAGATAAAACTGTAAACACAATAACGTATTCCTACTATTTATGTGAGGTGAAATTAGAAAAGAGAAAGTGTATGTTCAGTTTTGACGGCAAAATTACTGAATTGATTTTAATATTTCCAAAAAAATAGATGAAACTTTGGAGAGCGATATAGGCTAAATTTTATCTTAAAATTTTAACGAGCAGTGTTGGAGAGCTACATATCAAATTAGTAGACTACGCGGGCGAAGCCGCGGGTAACAGCTAGTATTATATAAAATTAATTCATAGGATGACAGTAATTGCTTTTAACACAGTTTTTTGTCATAACTCAATTTTCTTCATAACTCTCCAAGTTTTCAGGCTTTCAATGAAATACAAAAATAAAGCTTTTTATAAGTAGGTATCCAACTTACACTTCACTTTTTGAAGTGAAAACTTCTTTATCGGCCTTGTGCACTTTTTATGATGGCTAAAAACACTCAGGACACGTGACCTGATCGAAAATTCGTAAGATGTAGGAGGCGAATTTAAAATGTTCATTGGCGGACAAGTGGAAAAATAAATATTGACGTCAATCACTGTAAGTACCGTGACGTCATAAAACATTACACTTCAAATATTGCTACCATTATCTACATCAAGCCGCGATAATAAAAAAAAATAGGTAGTAAGTAATAATACTATAATAAGTTTTCGCTCTTTGTAATAATACCTGCTTTTTGAGCTTTAGGCAATAAAGTGTGACATCAGTTAAGTTTATAATTTTTCCAAAACCCTCGTCTTTTCATGCTTCGTTTGCTAATAAAAAATGCTACTTGGGTAATCAATTTAAGTATTTATATATGGCAGCCGATACTCGTGAATAATCCAAGTTAATTGAAAATGTTTTTCGTTGAAATTCGCCACCGGTTTCTCATAGTAGCTTGTACCCAGTAATTTTGCAAATGATTCAGTAACGTCCCCTGTGCGAATTAGATAATTTATTTACCTAAATATTTTCCTCTTGGGATATACTTACATGTTGCTGCAAGATTTACTGCGAATTAGTGTGCGTCATGGGCCGTGGCGCTTTACGAATTCTAAAACAGAAAATAAACGCTAAAAAGGCTCTAAATAAAGCCTCGTGTGAGTTGAGCTCCTCCAACTTTCTCCTGACTGGCACAGTAAGCGCTGCTCAACGTTATATCACATTTCACAAGTAACGTGACCTTTCCTTTCCTTATTTTTCGGATCTGTGTTCACTATCTGCCTTTCTGTTGGGCAGGTCGTAATAGACGAGTATGGGTTTAAATGGGTCAACGGGTAGTATCTAGGGCAGCCAGTAGACTCGCACAGTTGGTCTTCCATCTCGGCCATAGAAAAGCGTCACAACTGTAATTAAGGCGAAGTGAGTCCCAAATCGAATGGAACGACCTAAGTTGAAATGAAAGTTACTGTATTTAAACCTCAGATTAAGTACTTTTATAGTAAAACTACGTATTATTAAAACTTCTTAGACGAGAGAAGGAGAAGAAATTCAGTACTTAGAAGCACGTAGATAGGACGAAACTTCGCTGAAATATCGGGATGTAGAAATTAGATATAATAAAACTAGTAGAAGATTTAATTTACCGAAAACTAAAATGCAAAGGTAGGTATTTAAATAAAAGACTAATTAATTATATTCCATGTTATATAGCAGTCATACAAAAAATCTAGAGACAACAATGATTTGCGATTATTATTTTTGCGTAGCTCTTGTTCCAAGAGCTACGCAAAAAAACATTTTTTTTTAAATCTTATGTTTTAGAGGGACATGTCTTTGAATTTTGTTCAAAGACATGTCAACCCCATCGTACCCGATTACACTTAGAAAAAACCAACCTTTCAGGACTGCTTGGAAAAGCACAATCTTGGTCAGATTGTAAGGACAGCACTGAATGGTAGGTATTAAAGTAACCGGATTTTGGGCGTGTGATATAAAATTATAATTAAAGAAGATGATTTCGTAGCGTGTATATTCATTTATGGTCCATCCAAGGAAGCACTTGGTAAAATAGTCAGCTACGAAAAGACCAGTTAGTTACTTTAGTGATAATTCTGCAGCGCACTTACTTATATAAATTTAAGTTATCGCTATCTTCTTTCAACTAAAGTAATAGGAAGAGTCAAAACATGTTTAGTACCTACTGTCAAAATGCTTTATACGCAACATTTCTACAGATCTTTAATCTATTCCTCGAGAAACGTTGATTAAAAAACCTCACAAGGTATCATGCCCGGACTAAACTGAAAATATGCTATGTCTTCAGTTTCATTGGGAAAAGACATCCAAAATCAGTTTACTTATTTCTCTGTAGAATTACCACCATTACCATCGATATTAGCAACACCAATATTCGCATTACCACTGATCGTAGAATCACCACTAAATAAGGTTTGTATATTAGGCATATCCACATACAGGAGTCAATATATGCCTTGTATGTAAACTGCTATTGAAAAAAAAAACAATAGGATACAGTTAATTTAAAGTCGTCACAAAAAATTAAATAGAAGCCAAAGAAAACTTAAACAATGCTAAATATGAAGAATTTCAAAAAAAGGATTTCAAATCATAAAGGAAAACATTTATAGGTAAGTACGCAAGAGAGATCGCAAAGAATAAAAATTGGTTAATCTGAGACTTACTTTTTTGCAATTTTGTTAATGTCAATGTATCTTTTCTTATTATTACAGTTTTTTTTTCTATTTAGTGTTTTAAGTCATTCCTGAAGTACGACTTAGGCTATGCTGGTGCCTAAGTACCAATAGTACGATTTTGAAAATTGTTGATGTACTTTTATATTTTACAATACATTGTAAATTTTCTATTATTGTTAATCAAAAGGCAACTTAATAAATAGTAGTAAATGTGAAATGTTTAGTTTTATTTTAATTACAGAAAATGTGACAGTATCTGCTACTTCGTTACAGGACGATTTAAGCAACCTTACCCTATAGGTATTGAGCGTTGACCTCTAAGTATTGAGTAAGCAACGGAATCAATGTGTGGCAAATTAAAATTGTGTTTTGTGTAAATAAAATAATATTAACATGACAGGAGGTCAGTAGGTCATCGCATTTTTTTTCATTTTAAACTTTTTGTATGCAACAAGCAGAATGTCTGACCAATAAAAAAGTAAAAGTAAGTTTTTTATTGCTCAGATATGTCTGGCATTTCTTCTAGAAAAATGAAAGTATACTTGATATAATTATTTCAAAATCATTAATTTTTACTGTAAAGGTATGATGCGCAGAAAAGAACGCAACAGCTCCCAGCTGCCAGACTGCCCGCACGCTGTCCGGAAGTTTATGGGACAATAAATACATAAGCAAACCAGCTTTTCTAAAATTCTTTCTTGAAAACGTTTTT
>NJDD01001187.1:103601-114778 GCA_002245505.1 Calephelis nemesis | reverse complement strand
CGGCCTCAGGTTGGCAACGCACCATTACCACCTTTGGTGTTTCTAGGCGGTGTGAATTTCTTACCATCAGGAAATCCGTCTGCTTGTTTGCCTTCCAATATTATAAAAAAAAAATCTCGGTAGCTCTAGTGATTAGGGCTTATTATTAAAGTCATCAGCGAGAGGCGAAGGATTGTAGGTTTAGTTACAGACCGTCTTTTTTGTGTGTTTTTCAAACATTATGTAAATTTATCCCAAAACATGGAACATATTATGCTAAAAATATAAAAATGAAACCCGTTTTCCTTGGTCACGGCATCACGCGTGAATGGCTGGACTGATTTCACTAATTCTTTTTTTTGTTGTATTTGTTATTATTAGGAGAAGGTTCTTACGGAAAAAAATATTAAGAAAATCTCTCAAAAATATTGAAAAATATACATTTAATTTTGCATGTTTTAAAAAACGCGCGTAACGAATGTTAATGTCATTCACAGCAATAGACTATAGCACAGATTAGATATTAGTAGGACTATATTGAAAGAGCATCGTTTGTTCGGAAACATGGTTACTTAATTAAATTCGAGCATCATTTGTTCGGAAACGTAATAACATTTTATTTTTTCTCATAAAAACTGAGCGGGCGGTACGAAGTTCACCGGGATAGCTAGTGCTAAAATGTAAATGAAATAAATCTTATTAACTATGCCTTAAATAAGAATAAAGTTCAAGTGAATGGTTAAACTGTAGATGTAAACGTTAACTACGTGGAGTGAGTGAGCGGATTGAACGAGTGCGGCGAGAATTAATTAATCCGCTTAAAATGGCTCGCTGTAAAGCTGCTATCGACATTTAATCCAAGACTTGGGTTATAATTAATTTGCTTTTTTGTCGTGATTCTGTTTGTATTGGAATTTTAAAAGCTTTAAGTGATTAGTCAAATTAGGAATTCTAATGGTAGTTTGATTGTTTTTGCATTTTGATTGTTCTTTCATTCATTCATTTCCAGGACAAAAATTATCCCATTTTGTGCCCAGGATAATAAGGTATAATTATACCAAGTTTCATCAAAATCAAACTGTTAGTTTTCACGTGATGCCTGAACCTATAGACAGACAGATAAACAAAAAAAATGTAATCACATATTTGGGTTTGGTATCGATCCAGTAACATCCCCTGCTATTTATTTTTTCAATATTTTCAATGTACAGAATTGACCCTTCTACATATTTATTATATGTATAGAATACTTCACAAAGAGAAATGGCATTCGTACTATGTTTAGTGTGTTCATAAAATGTAAAATAATAATGTTTTTATCACTTATTTATAGGTTTATGATACTAAGTTTTACGTAAGAGCTGAGAAATAGGTCTGCTGTGAGGAGTCCAAATTCTAAGAGTGGGTTGATTGGTTCACACAATAGGTTGGAGAGCTGTAGTACCCAGTTGAACATAGTTCTAAGCAACCGAAACCTGCGTGTTTGTTTGATAAGGACATCGTACCTGGAGGAAGCGAAAAACGTCTGCAATGATCGCGAGATATAACAATTAATGCTCTCTGTCCATTCCGTAAGGGACTTGGCGTGAATATACATATGTATGTAGGAACTACAAGGTTTATAACTTCTCATATCGAGGTAGGCCTTGAACTTAACTATAACTTACTAGGTATTTCATCATTTGCAATGTAAGTAAAGCAGATTCAAGAAAAGTAAAGCTTTTGCCCTCTTCGAGCTTATTTATCTTCCAGATAGTCAATTTTTTCTTTGTCATATTATTTAACCGAGTTGGTAGAAAAGTTAGCTTACACGCCTAACTTCGTCGACAAAATCGCAAGGCTCGGGTTCGATTCCCGATGGGGATATTAGATGTCTACATGTCTGGTCTTCGTGTTTTCCAAATTTGTTCTGGTGTATGTTCCTATGTGTTAGAATCGTTGATTAACACCCATATCACAGGTAAATGATTCGCTTGCAACATAGTTAGATTAAATTTGTGTTTGTGTGTTTATTGTGTTGATCCTAACCCACCAAGAATAGACCATCCGTCTCCCTACCAGGTAGCTCGTTAGAGGTGAGAACAGGTAATTTATAGGTTCACCAACAAGATTACTTTTAGAGTAGGGTGCTGTGTAAAAAATGCTCGAATAAGAACCTACCATCATACCTTCTCCTACCGCCAAAACGACTCGTCATGTTCTGGTTCGGAGGCAAAGGTAGCCGGTAGACTTGCATATTCAGCATAGCCATGCACCTGTGACATCTATGGCGTCTATGTGACAATTATCTCTTACCATCAGAATAAACGTGCTTGTTCGTTGACTCTAACATAAAAAAACATACCCATGGACAATTTGTTATCTAGCTGTCTCTGGGCTAAGTTTCTTCTGTTTACTTGCATAAAAGTTGTTTAAGGCCCCACTCAGTCAGCCAGAAGAGCCAATCGCCGCACTCCCCCGTTCCATTTTTACTATGAAATATTGCGCTCTAAAGTAAACGTCTTAAGCGACAAATCACTATTTTTGACACTATAAAAGTA
This sequence comes from Calephelis nemesis, assembly GCA_002245505.1. Classification (NCBI taxonomy): domain Eukaryota; kingdom Metazoa; phylum Arthropoda; class Insecta; order Lepidoptera; family Riodinidae; genus Calephelis; species Calephelis nemesis. Next base: position 112,259 of record NJDD01001187.1, on the reverse strand, counting down.
ATTTAGAAAAAAGTATAAAAACTGAAATACTTATCTTTTAGGTATAGTACTTATGTATGTTTATGTTAAGTCTGGTGTCGATATTTTCATAATTGAAGTAGACAGGTATGTTGTGCTTTCAAAAAAGGGTTAACTTTTTGATTTTTTTCTATCAAACAAAGTGAAATGAATCGTATTTTGGAAACACTAGACTTATAAAGCATATTAATGTTAATCTTTTGTATTTTTGTCACCAAGATCCATGATTGCTTTTTATGAAAAAAAACAGTAAACTGCTGACGTATTTTAGCGTACATGGACCCTTAAGCTTTGACATAACATGCAGCACATGCCCCTTCTGAGCTATAGGTTTATTGCTAATATAATGTGCAAGTCCCTCATTCTGCCGTCGTGGGCCGGATTTTTACTGTAGCGACCATCTGCCTTCCGACCAGGCAGCTCGTAAGAGACGAGCTTTGTCGAAATGGATCATTACGAAAACCACTAGTGGTGGAGAGATTTGCAGTAACTTGCTCGAGTAGGTATCTACCCTCTTACTTATTCCTGCCACCATAATGAAATTATCATGTTCCGGTCTGGAAGAAAGTGTTTTCGTAGACTTGAACAGTAGTCTTAGCATCCTGGATAAATGGCAGCGAAGTACCTATTACATTCGTGATGTCTATAAATCAAGGTTGTCTCTTACCATCAGGAAAGCCGTTCGCTTATTCACTGTCTTATCGTTTAAATAAAAAGTCTGCCAACAACTACTCTACCACCCGGCGCAGAAAGTGACACTAATAATATGATGACGGCAGGAGAGGTAAAGAGGTGGATCCCTTACCAGGTTGCTGTACAACACCACTACCAGTATGCTGTTAAGAGCTGCCATGGTGAGAGATAGATGGTTCAAGGTATGTGTGTAATATGAAAATGGATTAGCATAGAGAAACTAAACCTTTTTCGAGAATTTCAATCATTATGTCTCAAGAATTGCCCTTTAAAGGTCAATGCTGTTTGCGTTGATTGTCTCCTTCAGGCACATTTTTTTCTTCGTTATTTTCTCCCATAAAAATATATTATGCACTAGAGACTATAATCCCTTTTCATTTGGAGGCTTCTTCAAGATAAATTGTCGACCTATATAATAAGGTCCATTTCCAAACTGGCCGTTCACTAGATATATTTATGGTGATCATACAACCTTGTAAAGGGTTCATAAAAATAAAATATGTCCGAAAGCCAGTTGGAGGGCGTTTTATGGCAATATTAGATGTTATCAATTTTATTACGACATATAAAGTGTTGTCCAAGTCTGCGGGATTATTTGGCGCGAATGTATGGTTTGGTACATTTGCATCGTAATCCAATTGCTCTTTGCTTCTGACACATAATAAGACCAGGAACTAGATTAAAAAAAAAACGCATGTATTTTTACACAAAACATTTCACGTAAAACGTTCCGTATTATTAATAATTTTAGATGGTTTTATGGAATGTTATTTGTACGAGATTAATTCAATAAAATGTTTTTTTTATTCGGGGAATATGTATCAAGAAGCTATTACAAAAACATGTAGTGGTGTGCAAATGTTGAATTAACATTTATAAAAGAAATATTTATACGTATCTTAATATTTTAAAACAATTTGCTAATGATTTTCTTGCCGTATTAATAATTGGCAGGATAAGGTTCGTATGAGAAGAAAATCTAGGAAAATCGCAAGAAAAATAAAAAAAACAATACTTTAATTGTCCCCGTCAGTATTTTAAACGGCACAAACACCGTCAAGCGGTATGAAGTTGGCCTGGTCAGCTAGTTAATAATAAACTATTACAAAGAAAAAATATTTTAATGAAACACAGTACTTCAACATAAAATTATCTTCCTGCAACACAGATTATGATATTTATATTAAGTAGATACGAATATCATAAGTTGCGAAACTTTTTACAAAATTTTTAATGTATTTTTTGTTCGATATATGTATGCGTGAATTTAAACGAGTAGGATTCCGTCTCCTAGTATCAAAAATCATGCTTCGTAGGACTTGTGACGTAAACTAAATTCCTAAACTTTCCTAGACTAGAGCAAACTTATATTAATGTTACTAGTAAATTTTAAGCAGTCTATATAAATGGGGTAATCTATTTAAACCTGGCAATGTTGATTATGGGCGAAGCTGTGAAGTAGGGCATGAAGGTTTGTCAGACACAGTCTGTCGGGTGCATAGTAATTTACTATTCGCATAATTAATATTAGTATGAGTTCTTAATGAAAATTATACAATCATCGTCTCTGTGGTCTAGCGGTGCAGTTGTTGGACTTGACTGGATGAGGTCCCGGGTTCTAATCCCGGGTCGGGCGACGAATAGAAAATTGGGTTTTTCAATTTTCTAATAAAAAAAAACGTTGCTCAGGATTGGATATGTGCCCGGTTGACGATAGGCTTGCCATCTATCACATTGTGGGACTTAGTGTCTTCGGCTAGTCGTGGGTGCCCTAGTTATGCCTCTGCCTACCTCTTCCGGGATAAGGGCGTGAAGATACTTTTTTATACATCTAGTGTCAGGTGTGAGAATCATTTAGACTCTAGGTAATATTGAAGGCCAGGAGTCAAATCCAATACATACCAGTAATCATGATACTCGTCACTTGAGTATTGATATATTTCAATCTCCTCGTAGTATATTGGGAGAGTTTCGCAGCGACTCGCCCGGATTCTTATCGCCTTATCTATTCCTGCCACCATAACGTCAGCACTTGCCGTTGACGTCTTTCTGTTCGGATGATAAGGTAGCCAGTACATTTACTTTTGCTCGAGGCCTAGCATCCCGGCCTCAGATTGGCAACGCACCATTACCACGTATTTTTTTTTACTATCAGAAAATCCGTCTGCTTGTGTGCAGTATCATACAAAAAATAGCTGAAGAGATGGCCTACATGCCCAACTCAACTGTCTTACCGTGAGGATGGTATGTAAAAGAAGTAGTTGTATTTATTTCCGAGTCTGTTGTTTAATCATTTTCTTCTTATATGTTATGTAGGTAATTTAATGTATTTACATCGTTGATTAATATCCATTTACCAAAAAAAAAAGATAAAAAAAAACGTGACATACAAGCGGAAGAGCTAGCTGGTTGGAAGAGCTGAGAAAGCAGTCACTTATTTTCATAGATATTATGTGCTGCTATAAAAGTTTGTTATCATTTCGATGCAGGTTTCTAAAAAGTTTATTACCTCTGTGGGTCAAAGTTCGGTGGAAAAACCATGAAAGGGATATTGTTCCAAAGTTTTATTGTTCGTGAAAGTAAATTGCGTGAGAAGTGAACAGGAGATCATGGTAGGCCTCTATTTGTAGACAATTTTATTATTTGCTTATGCCCGTGGCTTCGTCAGCCGATTGAAATTATTTTCTTGAATTTGTTGCGATATGGGGATAAATAAATTATCCTATTTTTTAACTTATACCAAATTATTGGTAGTTAGCATTTACACGCCCAAATCCCCAAAAAGGAAGGCAGAGGCACAACCAGGGCACCCACGACTAGCCGAAGACACTACGTCCCACAATGTGATAGGTGACAAGCCTATCGCCAACCGGGCACATATCCAATCCTGAACAACTTTTTTATTATAAAATTGGAAAACCCAAATTTTCTTTGGTTTTCTTTTGTTGCCCGACCTGGGATTCGACTTCGCGACCTCATGCAGTCAAGTCCAATACCTGAACCGCTAGACCGCTAGTTACAAACTTTAATCGAATTTGATTCAATATACTTAGACACATAGTAGAATTGAAACTGATGTAAAAGAGTTCCGTATGCAGATAAAAAAAAAAACATTTTTTGCGTGGATAAATAAAAGGTAGTCTTCCAAGTTTTAGCATTTATGTGTATTTTTTATCATAAATGTTGATTTTCTTTATTTGCAATTTATTAATTTTACTTATACTTTCTCATTACATACGAGTATGAAGTTTATTTAAACGGTTTCCCTACATTTTAAGCGTCAGCAGAGCTATGACGACGTTGATTATGTTTACTTTTTGCCGTTTAAAATATTTAAAAAAATATCTTACAAAATATTTATGCTTCAGAGCATAATATAATACTATCATGCAGTACTAATATATAAATTATGCGCCTCGGCTATAAAAAGAATATAAATAAAGATCTATATAGAGTTGTAATACACATAACACATAACTAACTATTTCGCTTAAATTTATATTGGGTCAGCTAATTTAAAAATAGAAGTATAAAGTGTAAAAAGAGTAAAAAGTGTAAAGCCGAAGCGCATAATTTAAATAGTAGAAATGTACGTAGGTTTAAAACATCTTTGTACAAATTACGCTAATTAATCTAGAATATGATTATGTTATCGATCAGTGTTTAATTATAATATGTATACCTACATTAAAATATTTGCACATATGATTCAATTTAAGCTCAGTAAAATTGCAACAAACCGATTTCGACCTTAATAAAGTCATCAAGGTACACAAAAAATAAGTAGGTATATTTCTCGATTTCGCTGACATTACCATCATCAAATACGCTCTTTTAACAAAAAAATATTTAAATTGGTTAATAAATAAATGATATAATTAACTCAATAATCGATTGACCGCATCCTTTTTTCAACAGTAGAAAACAATTGAAATATAATGTTGTACTAATACCGTCTTATTAAAAAGCATGTACTAACATATGAGTCAAATTAAGCTTTCTTTATAGTCTGTATGACATTGTAATAAAGACTGTAATATCTTGGTAGGTTGAACTTTGGAGTACTGAACACTTCACATCCATATCTTCACGCCAAGTCCCTTACCGATTGGCACAGAGTATCAAGTGCCAGAGCTTTAATTCTGACAAAACTGTCTGGTTTCCTTAACATTCATTACCCTTTTCATGCAAACACGCCGGTTTGGGAGACAACAAATTCGGTGGAATGTCAACCTTAGTCTTCCCGGGTACCTATATCCATCCACATTCTCATTGTATATCTGCTTTGTCAAGCTTTCTTTCTGTCTTTACTTTATTTTTTAATAATAAGACGGTTACCGGAAAAGTTATGATTTTGCGTAAAAAAGAGATATTTTGATAAAGTACCTATACTTCCAAATAATCTCTTATTATACCAAGTAACTACAGTCTTTATTTGAAACTCTTGAAACAACTAGCTCAAACTCCATATGTATTTTACATATATGTGGAGGATAGGCCATCGAAAACATGTAGTGGCCTTGAAGAGAGCCTATTAAAAAAAGCAAGTTTTTTTGTTAATAAAAAGAAATCAAAAGATTTCAATAACATAAGTGAGAATCTACATCAAAATAATTAGATTGTCACATATGTTATTTTTACGGTTTGATATAAATATGTTTATTACTTATATTCGTATATACCAAAGTATAAAGTATATTTATTTTCCATCTAACTTACGTACGAGATTGCTCGATAATGCGTAAAATTTGCACTCAAACGGAAATTAATACTTATTTCTTGTTCACAAACTTTGGCGAAGTTGCACGAATTCCCTGAGTAATAGCTAAAGAGTAATAACGTCAATAGGCACGTACGTGACTTCGGAAAGTTTGTTTATGAGTGGGTGTTTCTGAAGATCTTTAATCTCAGCCTAAGATCCAATACGTGAGCAGCTAATTTAATATTAAACTGGATTAATAAATAAAATACATACTACCAGTATAATCTCCTCACTCATCAAAGTTTTATCATTTAAAACAAGGAAATTATGTACTACCAGTTCCCTCCGAGTGTCGCTAAAATTGTTTCATTATTACCTGAGTATTAAATGAGTCATACAATACTGAAAATCTACCCTTCAAGTTATTCGCCTCAATTCGCTGTTTAGGTACAGAATAAACAAAAATCAATGTACAGAAGACGCACTGTTACGCAAATTACAAGCCAAATTGAAACTTAGGACGTGGTGTAAAAGAGAATTTTTCAGATTTATGCATATGGTGCCATTTATAATAACGTCTCTAAAGTTTGCGACATAAGAAATTGCTCACTAAGATAGTGTTCTGTTAGACTTACAGCCTGGTTGAAAACGCTGAACTACGAAGAGACTGAATCTTTCTTAGGTTCAAATGCTGTACGAGGTAATTATCTTTAATTCTTAGGTTTAAAATAGGTATAAATATTTTCGTTAGTTATATAATTCTAATTAGTATTTTGTTTTTTTAGTATTTTATGTTTCTTATTTTGATCCTTTTAGATAATTATACAAGTAACGGAATTATACAAGTTTAAAGTAATTGTAATCTATTGGTATGTTCTAATTTGGTACCCCAAGACACAGGCTTTGCCTAGTTTAGGGACCCCTGGAAAGTCGCTTAATTAATATAAGATTCACTTTTTTGTCTCATTTTTTTTTTATTTAAAGCTCATGAACCTTCCATTTTGAATGCTGGTAAAACAGTACGGAAATATTTCCATGTGGGTAAGACCTATCACTCCAACATTCTACGTTACTAAAGTCCTAAAGCCCTATCAGCCTTAGCGCTAACATTTGGTTTAATATATACTCTATAGTCTAGTAGCCCGGCGTCGGACTTGACTTCTTGAGGTCCTGGGTTCGATCCGCGGGTCGGCCAAAAAAATTATTTGAAAATACACATTTTAAATTTTCTAATAAAATTCGGGATTGGATATGTGCCCGGTTGGCGATAGGCTTGTCAACTAACACATTGAGGGACAGTGTCTTCGGCTAGTCGTGGGTGCCCTGGTTGCGCCTCTGCCTATCCCTTCGGGGATTAGATAGTTTAGCGTAGTTATTGTATGCTTCTCAACATAAGAACATTGGCATTAAATTACAAAAAAAAAACACAAACAACAAATAGTATCACTTAAGCACAGCAAAACTGAAAAAAAACGACTCCCACCCTCCTCAATCCTCCTCCTCCCACTTCAATAATTACATCATCAATCTTGTTAAAATCGGTATATCTACATAAAAAATATAGAAATTCAACATAAAACCTCCTCTTTTTGAAATCGGTAAATAAAATTAAAACCGTATAATTAGCATGGAATCGTAACCAGCGAACTAACACAAATTGTTGGTTATAAAATAACGAAATATAATTAAAGCTCGGAATTCGAGCTTAGAATAGCAGATATCCTGGACTTGAAATTAATACTGAAAAGCTTTCGGAACTTGCAGAAATTTGCGGTAATGAATTTGGCGAACACACAAGATTTTCTAGAGAAAACTTGACTTTATTAAATTAATTCATTTTTCCTCACTGATATGTACCTCAGGCGTATTAAGGTTTTTGTGGAAATATTCTTACTAAATTTTACCTGAGGCGTTGCTTGTGTGGAATTAAAGTTCGCAATTTCATTTACTTTTAAAAAATGTGTGCATGTACTAGCGTACACTCGTAAAAAGTGAAGAAGTGAAACTTCTTTATTACGTTATTTTTCAAAAAATAATTTACTATATGCAACGTTACAGAAATTGGTTAAATAAAGTTTATTGCCAATACCTACTCCGCTGGTACTTCGAATCACGCGTGGTAGGGATAAAAACAAAGATGGCGTTTAACGGAAAAATGTGACGCGTAACGAAAAACTGTTACACTAATTTTTTTTTCCAACCCCGATAAAGAAGTTTCACTTCAAAAATCTTACAATTTCGGGCTTGTTCACATCAGCACGTCACGACGTCGTTAACTTTGCAGTTTCGTAATGTCTTAAATTGACGTAATGTACAAATGTACTAACTTGTCTTCAAGGTAACACGTAGTCGTCACTTCACTTAAATCAGGTCGATGATATGAGCCGCACCACAAGTGATATCAAAGAATCAGAATCAATTTTTCTAACATATTTAATGTTCAAATAATCGCCAAGACAAGGAAACAATAATTAAGAAAGCGCGTCATCTTATAGCCATGTACGATTTCCGACGACGTCAGTAGTCGTCGTTCCGGGACATCGTTGCATTCCGCAACGCGCCGTTTCACGTAGACGACATCGTGACGTGACGATGTGGACAAGCCCGCCGTGCTCGAATCCTATTAATATTATAAATGCGAAAGTTTGTATGTATGGATGTTTGTTACTCTTTCACACAAAAACTACAAAGCCGATTACGATGAAATTTGGTATGTAGGTAGCTGAAGACCCAGAATAACATATAGGCTACTTTTTATCCCGGAGCGGGATTGGGACTTACGCAGGTGAAACCGCGGGGCGCAGTTAGTTAAATATAAATTTATTAGTAACAAAAGATGTCACTCGGGTTTAGTTTAAGTGATTTCGGTTAGCAAGCAAACTGTCATGTTACAATTTTAGATCAAATAGCTGTGAAATTATAAAGTGATACTTGGTACTCTTTGCCTTCCTAGCAAGGTATGTTTTTGTAATTTTCCCCGTTTTGGTCCAGTTCCGCTGGGTAGAATAGGCCACCTGCCTCTATACCAGGCTCGTGAGAGGCGAATGTAGCTAAAATAGGTCATTACTAACAAGGCTGTCACAAGTGCTCTGTTCCCGGGCCGAGCAAACCAAAATATGCTGATTAAATTTTTACCAAAAAAAAGTATCTTCTCGCCCATATCCCCGAAGAGATAAGCAGAGGCACAACCAGTGCACCCACGACTAGCCGAAGACACTAAGTCCCACAATGTGATAGGTGGCAAG
>NJDD01001187.1:63274-88874 GCA_002245505.1 Calephelis nemesis | reverse complement strand
CACTTAATCCTGGGGGAACCATTTGAATAAATTTCCCTTGTGCCGTGGACCACCCAGTTGGTTTATTGATTGCTAGGTATCATTCAGCAAATAAATAAAAAAAAAATATCCCTGGGCAGGTTACACAATACACAGAAATGCTTAAATAGATACTTGAATAAACTTAATAAGCAGCCAGACCCGGAAATGCAGACGTCTAAATGTTTATCACATAAAAGCCGAATCGAACATGAGCCTCGCGGTTGACTTGTAGGCGTGGACGATAGACATTCGACCAACGTCGCGGTCCAACGTACTTCCTTGTGGAAAAGCAGAGTTTCGTGTTCAGAGTTCATATCACAGCACAGTTTCTTGTAGGGACGAGTATTGAGTGCACTTTTAAAGTTAATTACTTTTATAGCTGTTTTCATCGTCAAAGCAAAGCATTCCGGCAGATATTTGGCTGCCAATGCTTAGCGATAAATAATTCAGACTTTTGACTTGCGGACCACTTGGGATGCTTCCAGCGACCACTAGTGGTCCGTTGACCACCGGTTAAGAACCACTGATTTAGAGTGAGAAGCTTGGCTCTAAAATAGCATCTTAAAAAGCCCATTAAACATTTTCGCTGTGTTGGTCCAGGTCTCCAGTAGGTATATAATATATCATCTGTTTTTCTGAGAGGAATTACTAATACGAACAATGGTGGTAGCGTACCGTACTGCAGCTCGTCCGGTAAATCCACTATTTTACCTGCTTTTGCTGCACAATCCTGCTGCACTAGTGATAGTGTTATTATACTCCGGAAGATAGGGTAGCCGCTAATCTCGCACAACAATTGGCCTAACACTTCGCTCAAAATATAGCGACGCACCAACAGCATTTATGGTGTCTATAGACCACAATTATCTGTAACTAACTAGACTAACTATCTGTAACTAACTATTAGAAGAGCCATGTGTTTGTTAACTCACATAAAAAAGTCAAAATATATGGCTTTTAAGGTACAAAGTCAAAGATTGTTTAGAGTCAGAAACTCTATGCGACAACTCAAAACTTTTCCATAGTGCCAGCAATACACTTGCATCTTTTTTTAAGATATTGGAAGGCAAACAAGCAGATGGATTTCCTGATGGTAAGAAATTTCAGCCGCCTAGAGACACAAGTGATAATGGTGCGCTGCCAACAGGAATAGGTATGGCGGTGGTACCAATCCTGGTGAATCGCTGCGCAACTCTACCACCTAGTCAGACCTCACGGTACTAATGACGGTGAGCCTGTACTCTCCTTTTGCAAGCTGCCTGGCAGGAAGATGGTCTATTCTGCAAAGGAGCCCGGACCAAGACGGAGAAAACTTACATGAAAATGTTTTTGATAGGATTCTTATTTGAGAAGAAAATTTAGCATTGCCTTTTCTACCAGATTGTACAAAGAGCTTTTATAATGTATCGATAATATTCGCTACTACCTTCAATCTGTACCAAATTCACGTAGACTGAAGTAAATCAAATTGCAAGACGCGATTGTCCTTTCATAGATATTCATGACCTCGACGTAATGTTTTACGTGACACTGGACCATTCTTTGTTTTCTTCTACTTTGTTGTCAATAATTTTATAGATTGGTGTGATTTCAATATTTAAATACTAGTTGTTTAAATCCGTCTTCACCCAAGTAGATATTTTCATTCAAATTGTCACCCCTCTGTAGTCTTTTGGGGCTGATTTTTGAAAAATTTTGGGGTTGATTTTTGAATAACTGCAAAAAGCAGATTCAGACTTGGTGGCAATGGGACCACACTGGATGTATGCTCTTTTAAATAAAAAAGATTGCAAAATCGTTTCAGTAATTATGAGGGAGAAATCGATTAACTTAAATTTTAAAAAAATAAGAATTGAACATACAGGTATAATACCCATCTTTTTTAGTCGGTTAAAAATATAGTAAACTATATTAGACCACGGGTTATCGCATACAGTATGCATATCAATTTTCACGACAATCCATGCCATGCCAAAACATAACAGACAGACGTTCGCATTTAGAGTATGGAATATTTTTAATCGACTTCAAAAAGGTCAGGTTTTTTGTGTATTAGTACGCGATTACTTTCCAATTATGAAATGGATTTTAAAATGTAATTTTTTTTTAAGTTGTTCATATAGATCAAGAATACAGAGTATTAGTTCTTAAAGCTTACGTCTTAAATTACGCGCAGTTTGTTTTCTTCATGACCATTAATTGTCTGATAATAATTCATTTACAGCTGCATAGTCATTAAAACTTTTTTTTGTACGCTGTTAATCTTCGTGTATACAGTTAAAAATCGTTATCTCGGCATTGTAACATAGAAGTATCTTAAAAAACTTAAAAAATACAAAGTGTTAATTTGAATTGTTTTTTTTTAAATTTAAGATCTTTTTAGTTTTTAATTACTTGTTACTAGTAGTTTGACTTTTTCTGCACCGATTGTGATAAAACAAAGCCTATCTCACTCAGGGATAATGTAGCATCCTAAACGTGAAAGAATTTTTGAAAACGGTCCAGTGGTTTCGGAGCCTATTCATTTCAAACAAACAAACAAAAATCAAACCTTTCCACTTTATAATATTACTATATAGATAAATTTCTTCCTATAAATTTATTCCTATAGAAAAATGTGTTCCTTTTTTTTAAATTTCATACACCACCACATTTGTGTCTGTTATTATTATCTAAGATAAACTGAAAGAACTTGCCAGTAGGCATTATCTTCTAATTTGTATATGTTTTACTGCAATAAAATATTAAAATAAATAAAGAAAATTAAGTTTATATTAACATATTTTCTAACAAACTCATTATTTTGATTCTGTTACATGGAAAGTACTGACCATAAACAGTTTACGTTCAGACGGGTATTTATGCTCTGTCTGTGATTAGAGGGTGTCACAGCAGTCGCCAGGGAGATGACTAATGGATTAAGCCAAGATGCTGCTGATACGATTTGCTCGGGATTGTATAATCTAACGAACCGTTAATAGAACCCTCTATCCGTAATGTTGTATTTAATTGATATGTCTTATGCCCAGTTTCTTTATTCAAGAAACGAGTCGTTTCGATTACGGGTGGTAGTTGTTTTGTACCAATAGTAAAATATCCAATTATATGATAAAAAATATGATTGCTCGTTTTTGGTAGTTAACTCATTTTTTTTAAATACGAATAACGTTTCGTTACTTTTGGGCGAATTACGAATAGTTAAATTTGGGATTACGTTTCGTTGATTATGAGAATCAGGTATAACTGGCTGAGTGGAGTATGAAAAAACAAAATAAAAAGTACCGTACTCAGCTACGCACCTTAGAAAAACTAGCTGTAAGCTTTCGTTAAAAAATCAACGAGTTGCACTACAGGAATGCCGGTAGAACTGCAAATTTGTTATTAACGTTATACACTTTTCATATTTTGGAATTGTTAGAGATTAATTATGCTCGAATCTCTTTCAATATCTGTACACAAATATTATTTTTTATGTTTTAGAATAGATAAGATACACTGGCTTATTTATAGGTTAAATATTTATTATCCATCGCGAAAACTCCACAATGCTGCTCAATACAATGTTACTTCAAAAATAACACATTGTCAATACCTTACTTCTGTAAGTGGGAACTCGGTATTTAAGAAAATTGATGTTTTAGTTTCGTCTACAAAATAAATTAGAGCTTTTTTACTATACTGGCTTGTATAAAAATAAGAAGAGTTTTTTTAGTGTACTAGCTTTTACTAAAGGAGAAGAGCTTTTTAACTATTTTAGTTTTTATAAAATTAAAAGAGATCGTGAGTATCCCGTATAAATAATTAAAAATTTAAATAATACGCGACGATTTAAGTTTAAAATCATATATGTTAGTATTTATAAAAATGAGTAGATCTTTTTTACTATACTAACATTTATAAAATAAGTAGAACTTCAGGGCTTCACTGAAACAAAATCCATTATCTGTAACAGTAATATAATAAATATATTCATGTTTCACATTCCCATAAAGTGCGATTCCATGTATTGTGGCAACTTGTACAGTTCCTATTCCAAAGCTAATTGAAGTGTAAATGTACAACGGAAGCGAGAGATGTTTGTTTTTGTCCTTAGCATGCCGTCTCACCGAATAGCGAGCAGAGATATGCTCAAGCGTTTCTTTTTTTTACTTTCGTATGGTGTGAGTATTAGCGGAAAAGCTGTTTCTCATTCGAAATTATTTGTTCCCAAGAGTAAACCGTTTCATGCTTTAAAATAATATCGATAGTAACATAATTAAGCGTAATAAAACTTTAAAAACAAAATCTACGTAAGTTTTATTAACATCCACTTAGTAGTTTTGAGCTATTCTTAATAATGAGCTATTTTTTATCATTGATGAGGTCGTCAGCGTAAAAAAATTTCGTCATTAAGTTTAACTGAGAAAACACTATTCGAATCATTATCATGGTAAATAAAATCAAAATGGGCCCACCTTTTAAACAAAAAAGTAACTTGGTGTATCCCATCCGCATTTTAAATTAAAAAAGTATCTTCACGCCCATATCCCCGAAGAGGTAGGCAGAGGCACAACCCACGACTAGCCGTAGACACTAAGTCCCACATTGTGATTGGTGGCAAGCCTATCGCCAAATTAAATTTTAAATTACATTACCATTAACTCCAGCCATTCAATTATAAGACTACTACTACCAGCAAGCTAAATTATTACATCCTGATGATGATATTCGACGAAAAAGATACTCAGTTAAAAATAATGATATTGTTACGCCCTTGAAATCGCTCGCACTAGGAATGCAACCGTACTGATTTAACGAGAGCTTGCAATTTGTTCATTTATTTTATTTTGATGCCTTGATAAACGACTCGTCTTGGAATGCTGGCTAATTTCTGACAAACCAGAGGTTGAATACTTTTTTAATTCAAAATAAGAACTGATTTTCTTAATTTATGTGATTTTGTAGTTTAATAATGAAACTAGTTGATTTTTTATGATAATGGAAAGCAAATAATAAAATATCCTGATGGTAAGAAATTCACACCGCCTAGAGACACCAAAGGTGATAATGGTGCGTTGCCAACCAGAGGTCAAGATGTTAGGCTTCGATCAAAAGTAATTTTACCGGCTACCTTACCCTTCGAACCGGAACACGTCAACGCCAAGCATTGGACGTGATGGTGACAGAAATAGCTAAGGCGATGGTACCAACCTGGGCGAGTCGCTGCGACACACTAACACCTAGTCAGATGTCACGGTGTTAGTGACCATAAGCCTATCGCCTTTTACGAGCTGCCTGGCAGGAAGGCAGATGGTCTATTTTGCAAAGGAGCTCGAACCAACACGGGGAATAAAACGCAAACGTTGTACGCATATGATAATCAAATTAAGTTATTAGTTTTGTCATTTTCAAGAAATTGAGTTTGAATTTAGCAGTCTCTTTTTTATTTTTAGATGTGATTTAAGCACCGATGAAATTGCTAAAACTAATAAGTCAATGTAGTGCAACTGAAACTACAAAATAAGCGCGCGATGTCAAAATAAAGCGTTTCTTGGCTGCCTTAAGAATAAATTGAATCTCCTTTGAAAAATGTAAAACTTTACAGAGTAATTGGACAAAGCGATAAAACTAGATTAAATTTTGTTCACGTTCCTTTAGAATTACAAAATGGGCGTGAATTTGAGACGAGTTGAAATATGTCGACAATATAATATAAATTTTCCTATAATTAAAATTTAATGTAGACATCAAATTGCTATATTAAAACATGATTCTGCTATTAGCTACAAAATTACAAGAACGCTTAATTACTATCCTTAATATTTAAAGCTTTTTCACAAAAGCTATTTGAATAAATGCTAATTCATTTTATTTATTTTACATTCAAAAAATTATACTTATCTGTCTTAACAGAAAAGTGTTGTTGAATATCCATATATGATAGGAAAAGTGAAGACTAAAGGCAGCTATTTCGATTTGTACATATTTTAACGTTAGTATTTGTTAAAATAATGTAAATTAAAGTTTATAAGACTGAATTTATTTTGCATATTGAATTTAAAGTAAGTGTATATGTATACTTTTAAACTAAATGATGTTTAAGAGAAAGAACTTCATAATTTTGATATTGGGAAGATTGAGATTAATGATTCAGATTTAAAAAACAGTAAGGAAGAACATAAAAAAATACGTCTTCAAATTGATGAATCATACGTGACATTGAAAATAAGAATAAACAAGGAAACGTCGGAACCAAAAGACAATATTAATCCTCCCTCAGAGGACATTTAATAAAAGAACAACCGAAAACAATTACGCCGAAAAAGTTATCCAATTGCTTTCTCAAATTAGATGTGGATAAAAAAGTAATCCTTCTCCTTAATGAAACGTCAAGTTTACTAACGACTCCACGGAACGGCTGCTAGAATTTATAAAACAACAAACTCTCGGGCTCAAGTCATAAGTTTTTTCTTTTTACGACTTTTTTTGTTGATGTGCTCGTGAATTACTTTTATAGCGAAAATCTAACCCCAAGTCACTTTTTTTTAACGTTAACCTGTCTTATATTTCTTTGGATGTAAAGCTTGTGTTAATATAAAAGTACTATAAGTGTTTTTTGGTTAAAAATATATGTTCTATTTGGTCGATGTGTAATTTAATTGTAGTAACGTTAATGGGACTTCTAAATATTAATGTATTGAAAAGCCAATCACAATTTTTATGTAATGCATAGGTAAAGACAATTCAGATACATAATCAAAGTAATGAATAAAAACATTTCGACAATTAATATCGCAACATTAAGATGTTGAAGCATGATTATTTCAACCTGAGTATTTTTGCAGGGAAAAGTTAAAATAAAGTTTATTAGCCAAAGAATTAACTAAAGAATGAAACAAAAAAATTTAGTGGAAATAGAAAACTATCTTAATTGTAAAATAACATTGTAATAAAATAAAATAACAAACGTGATCATATCCATCTCTATTGTAAAAAGAGCAACTACAATTAATATCAGGAAAAAGAACAGTCGACGATCGGAAAAGTAAATAAAATAAAAAAAGGAAAATCCCAAAAAAACATTTCTACATACGAAACGCTTCAATATTATTCTTAAGATTGTTAAATTGAACACAAAAATTGCAACTAGATAATATAATCTTAGCTATAAAAAATGTAGTAAGTAGTTAATACAATAAAGAAATAAAAAAGCACGAAATGTTTTTTTTTTTTAATGTTGAACCCAAAAATTGTGACTGCATAATATGATAAAGACATAGCCATAAAAATGGTAGTAAACTTGTAACTCTGCCTTTACTTTATACTGCAAAGAAACCGTCAAGATATCACCCTTACGAAATAAATATTTAGAATTATTGAAACACATAAAAATATACGCATTATACGACGTTAGGGAAAATTGGTATCGAAAGATACTACAGCTTTCAGAAAAGCTACTAAAATGTTTAGTGTTATGTATGATTTGATTTGAATGCTGTAAAAATAAGTGAGCTTTGCGTTTATGACAAGAACCATTACCATGAGTTGCTATAGATTACTTTCGGTAATTTTCATCGAAATCGCTGAAGACACCAAGATTTTTTTGGGTTTTTTTTTTAAATTTAGAAAAAGAAAAAAAATAGTTCAAGGTTTTAGCAAATAAAGCGCCGTAAAGGCCGAAAAGGTATTTTTAATATTATGTAATTTAAGCACTTAAAATTGCAAAAAAATCTAATTTAATAACCAAATCTCAATTTGATAATTCCAAAGGTAGGCTGTGATATATTCTCATATACATTTTATTACGATCGGTCGACTGGTTTTTGAGTAGTACTTTAGTGTTTAAATTTTATTAATTATTTCACGAACCTTAATTTACTCAACACAAACATTAACTTATAAACCAATAGCCGGTTCGGGATAAAGTTTATTTGAGACTAGCTGTCCCGGCGAACTTCGTTCCACCCGTTCAGTTTGTATGGGAAAAAGTAAAATGTTGTTTTTCTTAGTTTTCTCGCAAGTTTTTTTCTTTTTCTTATCTTTTAAACCTTCCCTGTACTTGAACAAATAATTCAAAACTAAAATTAGCGAAATCGGTTTAGCCGTTCTCGAGTTTTAGCGAGACTAACCAACAGTAATTGATTTTTATATATATAGATTTTGAAATTGTGACCTCCCTTCTAAGGACTCAATCACTAAGTTGGCCGAGTAATCGCGTAACAAACGTACAATCAAATTCATAGCCTCCTCCTTTTTGGAGAACACAATTAAATATTTTTATTGTGACAATAATTAGTGTTTAATAATAGTGAGTCAATTTTAAGCGGATATCACACATTACATTGGGAGCTTATATTGGGGGATTATAGATGTTTCGATCTTTAAAGGTGTATTTTGTAGGTTTGTGAAGTTACATTGATCTCTGTAATAATACTGACTTATACTGTTTTATATCATCGTTCGAACGTCAACCATGTTATATTTCCACCCATATATATTTTTCCCCGTGTTGGTCTGGCTCCTTTGTAAGAACCATTGGAAGGCAAACAAGCAGACGGATTTCCTGATGTTAAGAAATTCACGCCGCCTAAAGACACCAAAGTTAGTATTAGTGCATTGCCAACCTGAGGCCGGGATGTTAGGCCTCGAGCAAAAGTAACTTTACCGGCTACCTTACCCTCCGAACCGGAACACGTCATGACGTTATGGCGGCAGGAATAGGTAAGGCGGTGGTACCAATCCGGGCGAGTCGCTGCGAAACTCTACCACCTAGTCAGATGTCACGGTGTTAGTGATGATAAACCTATGCTCGCCTTTTACGAGCTGCCGGGCAAGAAAGTCAGATGATCTATTCTGCAAAGGAGCCCAGACCAACACGAGGAATAAACCAACACGGGGAATAAAATCTTTATATAATCTTATGAACTGCACGTTATTAAACATGGATATTTCGATATTTAAAGGTGTATTTTGTAGGTACGTGAAGCTACACTGATCTCTGGAATAATAAGGAATTTCTGTTTTATATAATCGTTCGAACGTCAAACCATGTTATATTTCCACCCATATATATTTTTCCCCGAGTTGGTCCGGGCTCCTTTGTAGAGTAGACCATTGGAAGGCAAACAAGCAGACGGATTAACTGATGTTGAGAAATAAAAGCCGCCTAAGATACCAAAGTTAGTATAAGTGCGTTTTGAACCTGAGGCCGGGATGTTAGGCCTCGAGCAAAAGTAAGTTTACCTGCTACCTTACCTTCCGAACCGAAACACCTCATAACGTTATGGCGACAGGAACAGTCAAGGCGGTGATACCAATCCTGGTGAGGTGCTGCGAAACACTACCACCTAGTCTGATGTCACGATGTTGGTGACGGTAAGAATATGCTCCTATTTTACGAGCTGCCTGGCAAGAAGTCCAATGATCTATTCTGCCAAGAAGTTTGTACCAACTGTAAATTTGTAGATAATAAACTAATCGCTAAAATCTACATATTACGGCATACCACTTTTAAGTCTTACTTTTTAGTCTACTATGTATTTTCCCAACATTTAATTCTTAATGACAAGGGACCGTCTGGAGGTGTTAATGATCTAAAAACATCACTCCACTCCCCTCTTACATCTTAACTAAGCGACCCTTTGCAGGAAAATATTTTAATTAAGAAGTTTTTACTATTTATAATGTTTATTTAAACGTACGGCCCATTTTACAAAGCTCTGTGGTCCAGCGGTACGGCGTTCGACTTGACTTCTTGAGGTCCTAGGTTCAAACCCCGGTATGGGCAAGAAAAAAAAGAAAATGTGTATTTTTAAATTTTAAAGTATTGTGAAATATAACAAACAGCGAAATTTAATTTGTACTGAAAAGAAAACTTTTCCCGATTTTAGTTTGTCTGTTTGGGAGTTTTAGCTTCCGGTAAGTCCAATTCATTCATAGCGCACTATTTTGTCTGTTTTGTCACGCCATAATACGTATACATATCATTTTAAAATAACGTTTCCCGGGATTAGACATGTGCAGGCTGACAATAGGCTTGCCAGCTATCACATTGTGTGTTTTAGTGTCTTCAGCTAGTCGAGGGTGCCATGGTAGTGCCTTCTGCCTAACTTTTCGGGGATATGGGCTTGAAGATAACCTTAATATATTTTTTGAAAAGATCCTTTTTTAAATTGTAGTCGATTGCTTTTGTGAAATTCCATTTGTTACAAATCCGTTTCGGGTAAGCCAATATTGATGAAATTTAAAATGGAAATAGTTGGAGACATCTTTAAGTAATAAATGATCTTTAAATAACGTTTAATTTTATTATTGTCTTTTCAAATTTCATAAGATAGTGAATCTAAAAATGTGGAAAGTTTATGAACAGGTATACGCGCATTTTACAAGAAAATATGAAAACGAAAATATACGACGATACAAATATCATATTAATACAAAATAAAAATAATACTTCACCAATTACCAGTGTTGATCAAGGGCCCAGGCCCGATAAGTAGAAGACAGACAGTCTACTTCTCTTTCAGACAGCTCCAAAGACAACATGCCCGGATAGGGATCTACCGCTATACTTGTTCCTGCAGTCATAATAACCATGCCATGCTCTAATCTGAAAGGTATAATAATAGTAGCAGGTAGATTTGCACAATTGGCCTAACATTTTGGCCACAGAACAGTGGCGCACCTAGAACATCTATGGTGTCTATAAGCCACGGTTGTCTCTTACCGTCGTTAGAGTTTTGTGATTGATCGCTCTGTTATCCCTTAAAAAAGAATAAAATCTCTAGTGTAAATAATATGTGAAAGAAGTAAGAAACGTAAGTTTTGTTTGGAAGATAAAACGGCTGATCAGATTTTTTTGAGCGAAACCGCCTGCAATTGCTTGTCTAAAATTCAAAATTCAAATGACAATTAACAGTGTCTAAATCGTCGCTCGTTCTTGGACCCCTCACATAATTTTCAACAAAAAATTTAATACAAACAATTAGTAAAACTGAGTTTAACCCCAAAGTAAGCAAAATATCTGTGTATGAATGGTTACCAACGATACTTTATGTAAAGAAATACTCTTCAATACATACTATAAAACAAAGTTGCTCCCTCTGTCCCTATGTCCCTTTGCATGCTTAAATCTACACAACGGATTTTGATGCGGTTTTTTTAATAGATAAAGTGATTAATTTGTTTGTATACTAGCTATCCCGGCGAACTTCGTTGCACCCTGTCAGGTTGGGATATAATAAAGTATTATTTTTCCCTTTTTCCCTTCAACTTTCACGTTTTTTCTCTTCATAAGAATCTTCACCTGATAATACCTAAAACAATAAAAAAATAATTAGCCAAATACATCCAGTCTTTTGGAAGTTATGCGCTTACCAACACATTTAGCGATTCATTTTTATAATATAGATTTCATAACCGTAAGTAGCCGGGGCAGCCCACTAGTAAAGATTAAAATAACATTAAAAAACATCCAGATCTAGAACTGTGTCTAATTAAATAAAACTGTACTTTTACAGTTGGTTAAAATGTAACATGAGGTCACACATCGTTACGACGAGTATATACGTGTATAACAGTACCGTAAGCTATTAGGCGTCCGTGTAAGTCCTTCGAATGAGACATGTACCATAAGCTCATGTTTCTGTGACACCATTATTAATTAGCACGCCTCTTGTGCTATAAACTAGGGTGAACTAGAATTTTACCGCATTTCCTTCTAGTTGTCACGTAAAATAGTAATACTGAAACTAGATTTAATATGGAAAAAACATTTTAAAAAAAGAAAATTTAAAATTCAGCAAAGTTAGAGTCAGACAAACAGTCAGACAAGTCAAAGTCGGAATTAACCGGTTCCAAAGCAGCAAGTACCATATCATAAAAGTTTTTGTAGTTCATTGTAACTTTGATCGATGTTTTAGAGATAGTTTAATTACTTATTTGGTTAAAAAAAAGTATCTTCACGCCCATATCCCTGAAGAGGTAGGCAGAGGCACAACCAGGGCACCCACGACTAGCCAAAGATACTAAGTCCCACAATGTAATAGGTGGCAAGCCTATCGCCAACCGGACACATATCCTATCCCGAGCAACATTTTTTTATTAGAAAATTGGAAAAACCCAATTCTCTTTTTGTTGCCCGACCCGGGATTCAAACCGGGGACCTTATGCAGTAAAGTCCAACAATTGAACCGCTAGACCACAGAGGCGATTATTTGGTTATTATTAAGTAAATTTAGTAATTAGGTAAAATGATGGGGTTAAAATCTAACTATATGCGTCCTATATAGGGCTGTGATAGCAAAACGAGCTAATATAATGTTCCATTTTCAAAAGAAATATTTTGATGACGTTTTCCCTAATGTGTCTTCTATAAGCGCAGTCAGGAATCTGCATTATTAACGTTCCGCGCCCTCTACCGGTCAAGCCATGTCCCACGCGAATTACAATTAATATTTATTTAGGCACCTAATGCAGATTTATTATTAGAAAACAATGGTTCAGGGGTTATGCATACGACTTATGTTTATGAAATTCAATGTCATTTTTTATTTGAGTTGATTTAATGAAAGGTAAATTGCGGTTTTAGGATTTATGACATTTTAAAAAGCTACTTACTAGATCTAGTTCGAACCAATATTCATTGGAGGTTTATATGATAATGTAGATCACATTTTTTTTAGTTTTGATGCTCGATCCAGGCATCGAACCCGAGGCCTCTTGCAGTAAAGTCCAATACCTGGACGGCTAGACCACAGAGGCAAAAAAAACATTAAAAATCATGCTCTAACTTTTAAAGACTTATCTACTGATATCCCACGCATATGGGTCAGATCCTGACTTAATGGCAATGGACTAATTCGTAAGAGACGCTCTCTCAAATAAGATAAGAATTTTTAAAAGCTGAAACGACAAAGAAATCGATTAGCATACGTAAAAAATTTAAGTCTTTAAGATTTTTTTATGCGATAAGACAGTGAACAAGCTCACGGCTTTCCTGATAGTAAGGAATATCGTGGCCTATGAACACCATAGATAATATAAGTGCGTCACTGTCCTGTCGCTGGGATGTTAGGCCAGTTGTGAAATTCTACCGGCTACCCTACCCTCCGGATCGGAACACGACAATGTCGTTATGGCAGCAGGCATAGGTAAGTAATAGGCAAGCGTAGGTAGATCCCTACTCAGGCAAGTCAGGCAAGTGCATAGCACTCTACCACCAGTGTTATTAAGTAGTCTTCCTTTTTCTTGAAGTTGCATAAAAATAAAAAAAACCACCTTCGTACTAACACAATACTACGAGTATTGTAACAATTTAAGCTATCAATAGTCACTTTAAGTTCCTTTGCGTACAAAGGCGAGGCTTATTGGCACTGGTTAGCATTATTTCTGGAGTTTACAACTGCAGTAACAGTAAAAGTCGGCGCCAACGGGAGGCGGCAAGATTTGTAATCTGCCTGCTTGGTTTAATGTGATTTTTTGTTTAAGAGTGTGTATCTAACAATATAAAGAGTTACTTTGAGAAACCAAGATATTGTACATATTACATTGTTTCCGTCCTTGACACTTGGTGATACTCCATTATGTATTTTTAATATATGAAAACACTTTTTAAATTTAAAAAATGAGTTATATCTGATTCGTATAGTACTTTTAATGTACTTAAACGGGGTGAGTTATTCCGTTTCCTTACTGTAATACATATACAAAATAAGAATTTTAAAATAAAAGAAGACAAATAAGAAAAATCAATTGACATACATAAAAAATATAGAAGTCCAATATAAAACCTCCTCCTTTTTTCTAAATCGGTAAGAAGTACCCTTCTTTAAGTAAAACAGACACTACAAGGTTTTAAATTCGAGTTATTGGCTGTACTACTGTGTATAAAAACAGTAATGTTAATTAAATCCGGAGTCAAACTTCAGTCAAACTTAAATCCGGATCCACCTACCGTTTCAGATCCACCGTTTCGTATCACCATTAAATGAATAATAACGGTATATTGCATTACTAAAAAATTATCATCACGCACATTTTCCCAAAGAGGTAGGCAGAGGCACAACCAGGGCACCCACGACTATCCGAAAACACTAAGACCCTCAACGTGATAGGTGTACCTACTGGGTATACTTCCGATCCCGGGCATAATTATTTTGAATTAGAAAATTGGAAAAGGCACATTGTCTTTTTGTTGTCCAACTTGGGATTCGAACCTGCGATCTCATGAAGTCAAGTCCAACACCTAGACCATTAGACTACAGAGGCGCTATATTACTATGAGGTAAGAAAGTAAGCGGATTTCCGAATATAAATACCATCAAGCTTCAAATATCCTACGTGCGAATAGTCGGTGTTAGGTTTAATCTAAGGTTATGTATATTTACTAATATTGTTTTTAATTGTTCCAGTGTTCAAGTCCCAAACGTCGCTGTCGACTGACTCCGGTCTATGTACCGAGCGAGGTCTGCGACGGACGCACATAGAGCTGGACAAACCACCAGGGAAATGTATTGGACTCAAATTGGCAGGTACGTGGCGTCCCACATATTGCATTAGGAACATTTAGGACATTCAGGAACCCTTAGTTTTACTCTACTGCGACAAAATCCTTGAAAGATTCAAGACAAAATAATCTTCCTATTTGGCGTAATTATTGCATTACGCCTGAACGGAGACCAATTTTGCTAATTCCTATTTTGTTTTATTGGTAACTAATAGTACAAGTTTTTTATTAAAAAACTCGAGAAATTGCTGGGAAAATGGGAAACACAATACTTTATTTTTCCATACAAATTGTTAGTATCTGTCAAGCGTAACGAAATTTGCCGGGTCGGCTAGTATACGATAATAATGCTCGTGCTTCGTAATTTGATAAGAGTGGCAAACGAGTAAAATGAATAAAACATATTTTTTATGTTACTCATCTTTTCGAATGAATCTGGAGTATTTTTTGAGACATCAGCGAGCAACGGCTCTCCCTGGTAAGAGACAATCGTGGCTTGTAAATTTACATGTTATAGGTTCGCCGTTGTCTTTAGTCTTAATTGCTAGGCCTATAGGTCATTGATATTATCAGTTAAACTCGTGTTTCGTTCTACGTGATGAGTATCTGCAACAATTATTATTATTATTATTATTAACTCTTTTTTGGACACAACTAATATAACAAAAAAATTGTGTGTGTACTTATGTGCACGCGTTTGAATTTATACTTCTTCGGATAAAAATCTTTTTAAAAATTTTATCTTTTGTCTTATTTTACATTTGTAGACAAAATGACACTAACCATAGAAATAAAGAAATATTGTGAATACAGTTGTCAGTTCTCACGCAAACATACGTAGATGTCCTTACTTTTACTTTGTTGGTACCTTTTTTTGAAAAACTAAATTGTTATCTATAGCTAACTTCATCATGTCGGTTTTTCGTGACGGTGTGCGCGCGCATCGTAAAAATTTACCCTCATCATTTTTTCCCAACGCGCCAAAAGAAGTATAACTTCAAAAATACTTAAACAATACAATACAATATTTTATCTACCTATTCATTTTACTTGTTTGTTACTCTTCTTTTCAATGGAAGTATTTTTAAAATTATGATTGAACTTCACGTTTTTGAAGTTTGTTTGATTATTAAACAGGTAATCATCTAATTATACAATGATATTAACATTTAAAACTAGTTGAGCATGTTGCGAGATGGATGTGTGATTTTCATTAAATTCAGTGCAGATTTGCAGGTTATTTTTATGAAATCAAAAATGGATGGTTGTCACTTTTTCATATTTTATTAATTTTCGTGTATAGTCAAATTAGTCAAAGTTAAGAATTTATGCAGAAAAACTATTATGTCGTGTTAGACCGAGTCTCTGTGTAGAAAAAATCTACCTACCAGGCAGCTTTAAATACTAACAAGAAAACTGGTGACAGAGTTCATCAGGGCGCTCTACCACCAGTGCTCGTCCGAGTAGGGATCCATTGCCTTACCTATTTTTGCCAATGCAAGTGGAGTTAATTTCTGCCTGTCATCTACTATTGCTTTCAAACATATTTTCAAACTATTTTGAAGGTATATTTTCCTTCGTAAGATAATTAAAAAATTCTTCTGATGGTAAGCCGAAGATAATGTTATTTCTAGCTAACATTAATTTCGCTAACATTTGGTACATCAAACTAATCTCACATATAATGGTCACGTATATAATATATCTTTACACCTTTATCTTTAAAGAGGTAGACAGAAATGAAACAATGCGATATGGAACAACTATTAACTACTTGGAGATATTTAAGGGCCTATTGCGGACCACTTAGTCAGTATCATCCCACAACGTGACAGATGGCGAATATATCGCCAATGGGCCACACGTTCAAAGTTGGGCAACGTTGTTGTTATCTACAAAAAAGAATATACATCTTGTTGCTCAAACTAATAATCGAACCCGGGACTTCACGAAGCCAAGTCCATTGCTTAAAGGCACAGAAGCTAATTTTAACTGTAATTGAGTATATTATGTAGCCTAAACAAACAAACCAACTCCGCAACAGTTTTTAATTTGATCCGGAGAAAGCGCGTTATACCAAATTAATAAAGTTAATTGAAATGAACGCAAATATTTTCTGCGTTTAGAACAATATTGGCTGGCCTGAACAAATAGTGAGAAAGTTCTTGCTTATTTTGTGTCATGTTTATCTTGAGCCTTAATACAGATTTTTAGATCTTCTTTTGACTCAAGGTTTATTTTCTTGATAATAAAAATACGCACTTTTGTTTATACTATACTAGCGACCCGCCCCGGCTTCGCACGGTTATAAAATATACGTATAAACCTTTCTCTTCAATCATTTTATCTATTTAAAAAAACCGCACCAAAATCAGTTGGGCAGTTTTAAAGATGTAAGCATACAAAGGGACAAAGGAAGCGACTCTGTTTTATACTATGTAGTGAAGCAATAGCCAATAAGCATTAAACTTGACTAATGGTAAGAGATAACCATGGGCTGATAATATAAATGCATCACTCTCCTATGGCTGTGTTAGTATTATGCAAGTCTACCTGCTGCCCTACCTTCCGGACCCTAATATGGCAGTATCTTTATGACGACAGGAATGTGTAATGCGAATTATAAATCCCTACCTGGATAAGGTAGAGCACGGTATTACCAGTAATCTTGTTGATAGTGACCAATTTGATCCATGACCGCCTTTGTGGTCTAGCGGTTCAGTTGTCGGACTTGACTGCCTGAGGTCCCGGGTTCGATTTACAGGGCGGGCAACAAAATAAAATTAGGTTTTTAGATTTTTTTTAATAACACTAAAGACGTTGCTTGGGATTGGGTATGTGCCCGGTTGGCGATAGGCTTGCCACCTATCATTTTGTGGATTATCTTCGGCTAGTCGTGGGTGTCTGGTCGTGCCTCTGCCTTCCTCTTCGGTTATATGGACGTGAATATACTTACTTGTCACCACCTACGAGCAGCCTGGAAGGTAAGCAGACGGTCTATTCTACACAGGAGATCCAGACTAATACGGAGAAAAAATTAAGGCAGCGGGCCTTTATTTTGGACCTGGAACATAATAATAAAATAGCACCAATTGCACTATTTGCAAGAAAACATATAAGAAAGAAACCAAAGCATATTGTATTTTGAAACTCTTTTTAAAATAAAGCTGCATTGGAAACCAAAATATCATAAATATAAAAGCTAAATTTTTATTTGTCCACTGTTCGCACTATTTGTGGAATCTCCGCAGGCGGCACTTATAAATCTTCTAAGCCCATAATTTGCTGACCGCCGTTAGCTTTCAGCACCGAACAAAATTCTTCGACATTTTCGAAATTAAAATCCACAATATACTCGCAGTTTGTCCACGATCGATATAGTCGCTTATAAAATAATTAAAAGTTGTGGTTGTACATATTATTTGAATACTCGGCAGTTCATGTGGATAGAGCAATCGCCAGAGAGAAACGAAAAGGTGCAGCTTCAAAGTCTTTCTGAGGTGGATTTGTTCTTTCTTTAAAAATTGTGTTTAAGTATAGTAGTATTATTTGAATTATGCGCTTCGGTTATATTCGTCAAGCTTCGGAAATCCGAATGTATTTTAAAGATATCTATATATAGAGTTGTTATTACATAATGAAACAAACCTTAATCAATCATTTTGCTTAAATTTAGATTAGGTCAGCCAATTTAAATATAAAAGTATAAAATGTAGAAAGAGCAAAAAATGTAACGCCGAAGCGCATAATTTAAATCGTAGTACTTCATATTTTTTTGTGTTCAATGAACAAGCACATGACTCTGCTGATGGTAAGTCATAACCGTAGCCTATAGACACCATTGATGTTATAGATGCGTCTCTGTCCTTTACCCGGGATATTAGACCTATAACGTAAGTCAACTGGCTGCGCTACCCAGACGTGATAGAGTCATAATGGCACAGAAATAGACAAGGCGGTGGATCCCTACCTGGGTAAGTTGCTGCAAAGCAATCTACCACCAGTGATCTAGTTACGAGCTGCCTGGCAGAGAGGCAGATGATATATTCTCTACCTAGCAGATCAGACCTGTATGGTAAAAAATATCACATTTTTATAAAAATATTTTTTTATTTTTTTATGTTATAGGAAGGCAAACAAGCAGGCGGATTTCCTGATGGTAAGAAATACGCCACCTAGAGACACCAAAGATGTAATGGTGCGTTGCCAACCTGAGGTCAGGATGTTAGGCCTCGAGCAAAAGTAAGTTTACCGGCTACCTTACCCTCCGAACCGGAACACGTCATGACGTTATGGCGGCAGGAGTAGGTAAGGCGGTGGTACCAATCCGCGCGAGTCGCTGCGAAACTCTACCACCTAGTCAGATGTCATGGTGTTAGAGATGATAAGCCTATGCTCGCCTTTTACGAGCTACCTAGCAAGAAAGGCAGATGGTCTATTATGCAAAGGAGCCCGGACCAAATCCTTAAACTAATTCACATAAGTCATCGGTAAATCATAATATCCCATGAATGTGGGTAAATTTAACTTTGTTGGAGCATAGTGATGATTGGAAGAGGCCTTTGTCCATGAGTAAGAAACTTTATCCACTCGTATTCCTAACGACAAAGTTAAGCATAACATCCTACCCGAGCACAAAGAACCCTTCAAAGTTATTAAATAAGCAAACTACTGCCTCCGAAATGAAGTCCAATATTTTGCATAATATCTATAAAATATTGTATGCGTAATCATCCCAAAAGTTAGCGGATATCGATTAGGTGCCGCATCTGTCCCCGTATCCAATAAATATGTAAATTCAGCCCGGATTAACCCCCCGGTAAAGAAATTCACAGGCCGTGTAAACTGGAGAAGAGGCTCATCATTAAAACTGGCCTTTGACTTCATTGGTGGGAAGCTTTGAAAAAGGCGAGTCAACAAAGGAATATTTCATTCCAAGAATGATCAATTTTACCAAAAATTAATTAGTGATGTACTAAAAATTCGTTTTAAACCCCGAACCCGAATTTTAATTAATGTCTAAATTTTAACCAAAGGCCTTTATGTTTTTTCCCATTTTCTATTTATATCCATCTTTATGTTTTTCTCCATTATCATAAAATTGAATATTAATCATTTTAGACATTGATATTAATCAAAATGTTAATACTAATAAACCGTTTTTAATAAGAGAATTCATTCAAAGTTAGATTGAACAGAACAATGACATTATCACTATTCGGCTTTTGTATTTTGTATATTGAACAAGAATTTCCTAATTCCAATCTTAATTTTAATCACGACATCGCGTAGTATAACGTCAAACTTCATACGAAATATTAAACAATTTGCTGCTGAAACTCAAACTTAGCCGAAACTCGAAAACCGAAACTTCTGTCAATCACTACACAAAGTAATATACTGCTAAGTACTTCCTAAAGAAAAGTAGTAAATTTTTCTTGTAAGTGAGAACAGATGGGTAAGTACAGCTATCTACCTTTACAATGCACTTTAACTGTCCCAATAAAACGAAACTTTGTAACTAGTTTCTTTTGAATAGGAGTAAAAGAAAGATTAATCAAGGAACAAGTAAATTACAAACAAAGAAATTTAGCTAGCTTGTAGTTTCAAAAGATGGTTATAGTTCAGATTAGTAATTGACCCATATATAGAACATCTTCAACTTCCGTGGTGTAAAAATGTAAAGATACGGATGTAATTATTAGTCTCTTACTATATGTTAGTAATAAACTTAAAGACCCCATTAAAGCCTACAGTTAAATGAAATATATTTTCCATTAGTTCCAAGCCAACCGGTTTTAATATAGAAACGTTATTTTATAAGTTACTAGCCCTGACGATGCTTATATAATGAAACCGGTTGGCTTAGAGAAAATATTAAAATATATTGTGTTACCTTTTAAACTAAAATCCTGTAATTTTCCACAAGACAATTAACTGTCAGTGTTTGTAGAACCACATACTGAACGTTAAAATAAAACAAACTTATTTATCTTTGGCTCTGTAGCCCTAATGATGCTGTAAAAAGCAGATTGTCAGAAATGTAACAAAAACTGCTGTATGATTTATAAGTACAAGAGTTTATTTAAAAAAAGTTTGTACACTATAGAATGCCACCAAGTGCCGACGATGAAAAGCAGAGATTCCACGTTGTGGAAAGTACTAGCGACATTGATTATTATTTGTCTTATTACTATTATTAAATTTATTAAGACTTATTATTATTTAATACAGTTAAACTGGTAAGACGTTTACTCAGCAATACATTATCTCTGACGCCTAAAGGCAGCATTAGATATTCTTCATGTTATAAAAAAGCAATGCGTTATTTTCTCAGTTAATTAACAATGTAGTCAGTTGTCTGTTTTTTGTATTACTATTTTTACATGTAGTTTATTTCTACATGTCGGAATCTGTAATTGCCTTTCTACTATTTTAGATCATAGTTTTCATTTTATTATAATATTTTAAAAAGTATATTCACGGCCATATCCCCGAAGAGGTAGGCAGAGGCACAACCAGGGTACCCACGACTATCCGAAAGACAGAAAAGACACTAAGTCCCACAATGTGATAGGTGGCAAGACTATCGCCAACCGGGCACATTTCCAATCCCGACCAACATTTTTTTTATTAGAGATTTCTTTTTTGTTGGCCGACCCGGGATTCGAACCCGGGATCTCATGTAGTCAAGTCCAACACCCGATAATATTTTAATTCTATTATGTTGATTTTAAGGAGAATGAATAAAAAAGTAGAGGAATTACAAGTTTTAAAAAATGTTCGCGTAATAATTTTCATTACATAAAATTAAGAATAGACGTTGAAGTGGTAGGCAGAGAATTTCTGCTCTGTAGGAATGTACATTTCTACAATTAACAAAATAAAAAAATCTGTGTATTGGAGATATTTCGAAAAAAGCAATTATTTTTCTCTTTCACAAGTGTGTACATTTACTATTACAAATAGGGACAACGTTTTTCACCCGCATCTTTGTTCAACTCTACATGTATCTTTTTAGGGTCACCATTTTTGAGCGTACATTATAGTTGTAATCTTTTTTCGTTCATCGTAAAATATTTTATTTAGTTGTAGCTATAATGTTCTTTAATTTAATTATATTTGTTGCTTAACGTAGTGCGTAGTCTTAGCTTAGAAATACGGTTTCCTGTAAAGTATTTCGGTTCTATTTACTGCTGTGAACCGCAGTGATTGACATCACTAGTATAAATATATAGCTATATTGGGTGTTGCGTTTTTCACTTGTTCGGAAAATTATTGTAAGCGTGACATTACACAATAGGTTTTTCTGTGAAGTTTACCACATTCACTGCTTTGAATTATGGTTTACAAAATTTATGTATGTAAAAATCTTACATGATTGGTTGTTGGTAAGTTTATGTATGGTAAAACTGACCATAAAACCTACCTTGTGATGGCCTGCTCAAGCATAATTGTTAAAATTTTAAATATTTTGTCATTATTCTGAAAGTCTGTTTTGCAGTATCATGATTCTTTCCGTACTACTACAAAAAAAAATAGACGCCTGTTATATTCTTCCTAAAATTGACATCAGACCAATAGTATTCTACACGTAGATGATGTGGCAGTATGCTATTGATTGAGAATCCAATTTTAAACAACGTTTAATAAAACACGTGTTCAAAAAGAGCGTTTTTTGTAGTAAAACGGTTAATTTTTTATCTTTTTTAATCCCTAATACACGTAGCCTTTAGGTACCTACTTACAAATAGCTTTCGTTTAGCCAATACGTATTAAGTAATATTATTCCTATGACAAAAAAATTGTCTGCAGATACACTCGCGCACATAAATCATATTAATAAAGTAAAGTTATTAATGAGCTGCGCAACTACGAAAAGGCGAGGATAGAATTAAAGCGTCAATTAGTATTCGTGAGGGCCGAGGGGAGTTAAATTTGTACGCGCGCCGGCGGTAGTAAAAATAGTTGCGTTTTGTACATAGATCCTTCTTTTCTAGAAGTGATATTCGGTATTTTAATTGATGCTAATTATAAATAAAATATGATCTGTTTCATAGTCTTAATATTATATCTATATATATTTACGCCTATGCCAAGAGCGATGAAATTGATGAATAATTATTTTTTAAATAAAGGCCAAACAAACCTAGCGAATTATATTCCTCTCTCACGTTAACCCCTTTAGTTAGCGCTATAAAAAGTAGTCATAACATAAATTGCTAAAAATATGTTCTTCTGTCCATTTTTATATGGCTGCACAATTTTTTTAAATATCTATGACGTACATATTTAAATATTCTACAGATTGTATGCATATATTTATATACATATAGATAGGAGGCTTTAATATTTTTTTAATACACTTCCATGTTAATATTTATAATTTCTAAGATTTTCGCCTTTTTTTTATCTTTTGCAAATTTTGATGTTTTGTGTTGCTTGTTTTTTTATAAATGAGCAATAAAACAATATGTTTTCAAATACTATTATTTGTTTAAATTGATAACTTGTATCTGGAAACAGGTTCGAGTCTTAAACAATGTTATTTTAATGTTACAGTCATATGTCATATCCAGTTTGTTCTTATAAAATGTAATACGACACAGCTGTCGAGACGTTTCTAGTTGCTTTAAACACGAGTGAAGAGAAAAATACATCCCGTCAGTCATAAAGTGTGCTGGAAACTGTAACAAGTGACGCAGCGTTGTTAAAGTGCTTTTATTTTGCTGCAACTAAACAATTATGTTAGCGAGTGTACATGTTTTAAAATAAAATTGTTCATTTTAACTAGATTGTTTCAGTTAGCTATTTTTTATTTAAAGTAAAATTTTAAAATACAATGTATGTGGGTTTTTATAATTTGAAATGAAAAAAATAAGCGGATTTTCTCGTGGTGTAAAAGAATCATCGCATATTTGGCAAATCGTTTCCAACTGCAGGCAACAATCATAAGCCTTTTTTCGTGCGTGAAAATATGCTCTTCTTTATATAGAAATATCAATATATTAAATCGGTGTTCGAATCAAACCTCGACATTCTAGTCGTGGTTCACCAACTCGATATTGTCAACAGGTTAGCGTCTACATCAAACGCGACTAACCGTGGTGCTCGGGTTTGATTCTCAACGTGGCAAAATAAGATACAATTTATGTTAATTTTCGGAAGTATTATCAATTTTAAAAACATTTCATTTAAAATGTTGCTAAGATGAGTCAATTTTCTGGCTTGTATTGTCAAAAATTAAAGTTTGTACATCTTAAAAGCTTGGCCCTATATGACACCTTATGACACCTATTTCCTCTATAGTCAAGCGGTCCGGCGTCTGACTTGACTTCTTCAGGTTCCGGGTCCGATCCCAGAATCAGGCAACAAAAAAAATTGGAAATGTATATCTTTGGATTAGATATGTGCCCCGTTGTAGGACTTAGTGTATTCTGCTAGTCGTGGGCATCCATGTCGTGCCTCTGCCTACCTCTTCGGGGATATGGGCGTGAAAGGTATATACATACCTTATAACTTTTGACAGTGCTAGCAATACTGAATCGTTTTGGCAACATACTGTATGAATATTTTTTTAATTGGATTTCATTTCTTTCTGTTAATTCTATACATGGGTAGGTGATTCATGTAAAAACCCAAAAGAAATTTCGCTCGGAAATGTGAAGTTATATTACAAAGCATACTTATGCCCGGTTCCTATATTCAAAAAACGAGTCGTTTTGATTACGGATGGTAGTATTTTGTACGCTTAGTAAAATTACTAACAACGGTTGCTCGTTTCCGACTATTGATTCTAAACATTTTTTGAAAATATTGGTAACGTTCCGTTACTTTTGAACAAACTACGAATGGTTTAGCTGACGGATTACGATTCGTCGATTATAGGAACCGGGCATTAGTCATACAACCACTCTACCCATTACTTCAAACATCACTCTTTGTTTAATACACTAGCGTAGTTTTATTGTATTAATTCAAATGATTTTCTGTATTATTGTGTTTTTTTTATGATATTGGAAGGCAAACAAGCAGACAGATTTCCTGATGGTAAGAAATTCACGCCGCCTAGAGACACCAAAGGTGGTAATGGTGCGTTGCCAACCTGGGGCCGGGATGTTAGGCCTCGAGCATCTTACCCTCCGAACCGGAACACGTCATGACGTTATGGCGGCAGGAATAGGTAAGGCGGTTGTACCAATCCGGGCGAGTCGCTGCGAAACTCTACCAACTAGTCAGAATTCACGGTGTTAGTGACGGAGAGCCTTTGCTCGCCTTTTACGAGCTGCCTGGCAAGGAAAGCAGATGGTCTATTCTACAAAGGAGCCTGGACCAACACGGGGTTAAACGTTTTTAACCTTACTACGTTTAGTAACTAATGTCGTTTATTGTAAAACTTCAAATTAATTTTAGTAATCGAATTTTTTTTCTGTAAAGTATATTAAGTATGGTTTTTTAGGCTTCGTGTTATGATTTTATGATTAATTTATGTCATGTGACGAAATGAGAATTCATTATACTTTGAAGAGCCGATTTGCGTATGATTAGATAAACTTTTAAGTGTGTATACGGTAAATCAGCGTCTGCAAAAACAATTTCTTTTAACCATTTATTAATGAAACTTTTTATTAAAAAAATGAGCTATTGACGTTGAAATCTAATTTTGTGTATTGTGTTTTTTTTGTATTTATTTTGTACATACTAAAAAAACTTACTATACACTTTATCATTACATTTAAATAACATTATTTTATTGTCACTTTAGTCAGATATACTTTAATGGTACAGTACCCCGATGAAAAGAAGTCGCGGGTAAGTAAGATAATAAGCGAGTAATAAGATTTAAATATTAAAAGCGTTCATTTATTATCCTTATAACATATATGCACAAGCATCGCAAGACACATTACATAGGTGATGAGGTGATAAGTTCTTCATGTCATGTGATGAGTATTGAGTGATATTTTTGGGTGATTTAACTTTTCCTAAAATGATGATATTCCATTTTACTGTGACAAAAGGGCTCGTTTCGCGTATTATTAGGTAAAGTTCATAGTGTTTATACGTCATATTAGTATCTGCAAAAAATACTTT
>NJDD01001187.1:36438-49644 GCA_002245505.1 Calephelis nemesis | reverse complement strand
TACTTAAAGTCGGAATAATATTTATGTTGCACCAATTAATGAAAAAAAGTATATGAAAAAAATTGTCCTTAATTTTTTTTATATGTTTTCTGATATACTAAATCTATATATATAAAAAAAAAGTGGTGTTAGTTACACTTTTTATAACTCAAGAACGGCTACACCGATTAGGTTGAAAATTGGTAGGGAGGTAACTTGAAACCGGGAGAAGGACATAGGATACTTTTATCCTGTTCAATTGTGAGGAAACTGGGAAAAACAACATTTTAATTTTTCCCATACAAACTGAACGGGCGGAACGAAGTTCGCGGGAACAGCTAGTTTGCTATAAAACCGGTTTCATCCTATTATCAGCTCGGTGTAGGTCGACCTTACTTTGGATCTTAGACTATTATATTTATGAGGTATGAGTGTGTATGCCTCCGGTGCTGACCTTTTTAAAAGGTGTGCGCGTCGATCAGTTTGTTAGTCTAGGGGTCAGCGTACATTCCTAGTACCACAGTACATTACGAAGCTAGAATTACAAACAGGAGCTGAAATTAGTGTTATGAAAAGGAAGATGTCCGTATTTCTATTTCTGGATGTAAATAAATTTTGTTATACATGGTAAGTATGAAAGGACCTGGCAAATTTTATTATATAGGATTAAATGGTAAATTATTACTAAATTTTATTGTTTTTTCATATAAACATTCATTTAAAACCTCAAAAATGCTTTCTTTGATATTACGGTATGAAGTACCTAATAGGAGTTATGACGTCACTTGCCTGCGAATGCAACCGCGGTTGGTGGGAACCAGTTTTATGCTATGTTTACGTTATAACATAAGCATAAGTTTTATGCTATGTATACGTTTTACTAGTCATAAACATAAAGTCATAGCAGCCGAAAACGAAAAAAAATGTGGGACAATATGATATGATATAAAAAACAACATATTTTGTTTTTGTTGCCTGACCTAGGGATCGGACCCGGGATCTCATAAGGTCACATTAGACCACAGAATCGATGGAGATTTGGTATTTGAGACTCTTTTAACGTTACAGTTGTCTCTAGTATCATACGGTATTTTTTTAGTCGTTTCTTCTATAATTTTCTATATCTATATCTTCTATTTCTATATAATAATTAATCTGTTTTCAACCGACTAAACCATGTTATAACCGGAGTTTGCAGCTTAGCCGTATCATATACAAAAACGAAAGCCCAAAACTTTTGCAGATAGAACTAATTTGACTAATTTTGCTTTCAAATTATTTGTGGAAGTTCAGAGATTGTTTAAAAGAAAAACTGCGAAGAAACTAGGAAAAACCACATTTAAGTTTTCCCCAAACATACTGAACGGATAGATCACGGGAAAGCTAACTATACCTATATGTCACTATGACCTACAGTTTTTTATGTTAAAGATCAGCGAACAAGAACACAGCTGTCTCCAGATGGTAAAAGAGAATCGTGGCCTATATACACCATAGACGTTATAGGTGCATCGCTGACCTGACGCCGAGATATAAAGTCAAAAAAATCAAAAACTCAAAATCTATTTATTCACATGGATATTTACAAAGATTCTTGTGACGCGTCTATATAATTCTAAAAACTACCACCGGATCGGAACACACTACACACCACACACTGAGAAGATCCGGCGAAAGAAATTCAGCGGGCTTTTCTTTTTTTCTTATAAGTAAAATTTATAAAAGCATATGACATTTCATTAATTTGTAGAGATTGTATGAGGAGCAATTAATCCCAAGCATTTCTGTCTTCTTAACATTCTAAAATCTTATAATAACCTTTACCATACAACTTAGATTTAATACATTTTTTTTAATTTATTTAATGTCAATTGTGCAAATCTACCACTTACCCTAGACTTCAAGCCGGAACTTGACATTATAGAGGCACAAATAGGTCAGACGGATACTATCCGGGCAAGTTGCTGCACAGCACTCTATAACAGGTAGTCTTGTTGGTGATGACCTTAAATTTACTCGTCTATTACGAGCTGGCAGCAAAGGAAATTCGGATCGCCAGATGGTCTAATAGTCAGCGGACCCAGACCAACACGGAGGAAAAGCTTAATACGGCAGAACCCTTCTTAAACTAGTCAGAAATGCACTTGGCCTTTTTTATGAAACTAGCCCGGCACATAGGCAATACCATGAGTAACAGGTAGTTATTTATATAAATCAATGCAAATTCAAATTCAAAATTATCTTTATTTCACGTTAACCTATAAAAGGCACTTGTTACTCGTCTATATAATACTAAATCTGCCACCGGATCGGTAGATGGTCTAATAGTCAGCGGACCCAGACCAACACGGAGGAAAAGCTTAATACGGCGGAACCCTTCTTAGACTAGTAGTCAGAATTGCATTTGGTCTTTTTTTTATGAAACTAGCTCGGCACATAGGCAATACCATGAGTAACAGGTAGTTATTTATATAAATCAATGCAAATTCAAATTCAAAATTATCTTTTTTTCACGTTAACCTATAAAAAGCACTTGTTAGTCGTCTATATAATACTAAATCTGCCACCGGATCCGCAGATGGTTTAATAGTCAGCGGACCCAGACCTACACGGATGAAAAACTTAATACGGCGGAACCCTTCTTAGAACCCTTCTTTATGAAACTAGCACGGCACATAGGCAATACCATAAGTAACAGGTAGCTATTTATATAAATAAAGTTAAAATACAGGATTATCCTACTACCTGAAACCTCGTTAAATTCTTAAGCCCTATCAAATTCTACACGCGTCTTACCGTACTGAACATCTCTGTCTTGTTAGTTTCTTTAATTAATAAATTGGTAGTTCACTAATGAAGCTATTAATTATATAACCAAATAAAAAAAGTATCTTCACGCCCATACCCCAAAGAGGTAGGCAGAGGCACAACCAGGCTGCCCACGACTAGTCGAAGCCACTAAGTCCCACAATGTGATAAGTATCAAGCCTTTCGCCAAAAGGGCACATGTCCAATCTCGAGCAACTTTTTTTTTATTAGAGTATTAGAAAAACCAAATTTTCTCTCCGTTGCCCGACCCGGGAATCATACCCAGGACCTCATTCAGTCAAGTCCAACACCTGGATCGCTAGACCACAGAGGCGATAAATTAATAAAGATATATACATAGAAGGTGGGAAATTATTTTTTGTGTCTAACACTTCAAAATATATCAACGGAACGAAGTTTCACCAAATAGTAGGTTAGTTCCAATTTAACCACTGACCAAATGGTGGTACTATATCTTAAACTTAAAACTCGACAGATGTTAAGATTATTAATTTATCGCCTCTGTGGTCTAGCGGTTCAGTTGTTGGACTTGACTGCATGAGGTCCTGGGTTTAAATCCCGGGTCTTCAACAAAAAGAAAATTGGGTTTTTTCAATTTCAAAATAAATGAAAAAATGTTGCTCGGGATAGGATATGTGTCCGGTTGGCGATAGGCTTGCCACTTATCACATTGTGGAACTTAGTACCTTCGGCTAGTCGTGGGTGACCTGGTTGCGCCTCTGCCTACCTCTATATGGGGATATGGGCGTGAAGATACTTTTTTTTATTTCATTTTTTTGAATTTGTTAATATTAATTCCTGTTTGTAGGAACACAAAATCCCATTAAAAAAATAAAGGTCACACTAGCGACGCAGTTTACTAAAGTTGGTTGGACTATACTGCGAGTATGTTCTACTTTTATCGGAACGAATTATATAAACTGATTTTTAATGGTACTGAACATACGTTTACTATAAACTCTGAGCAAACCTTCGATTTTACCATGAGTTCAAAGGGGAACTTGTTAACGAAGTAAATATTTAAATTTAATTTATTTATTTCCAATCCACTGTGGGAGTCATTGGATGTTAGGTTTGAGAATCGACGACCATGTACTACAAAGTTTAAGAGAGAGACTTTTGTTAATTTAGTTACTTCGTCCTTATTGAAATTTATTAAACATATAATATAAATAGCAAACCTCTTGATTTACAAGGTATTCGAAAGCTGAAGGTTTTTAAAACAAGTTATTTTGGCGAAATGAAAGATCTTCAAAATAAATCTTCATAGATCATATATAATTTTAAAAGCAACAACAACACAAGCAACAAAACAACAAGCACACGGCTTTTTCAGAGTATAAGACAACCGTGGCCTATAGACACCATAGATGTTATAGGTATGTCGCTTTCCTATGGTCGGGATGTTAGGCTATATTATGCATGTTATTCTCTACTCCACCCTCCAGATCGAAATATAATTAACATTATTCAAGGAATAGGTATGACAAATACCTACGTTTGTAAGAAATAAATTAAAAAAAATCGAATCCATTTCATAAAATTTCGTTTAATTATCTTAATAAAATTTCACAAGGCTTTGAAAATTTTACCATTAATTTTTTCATATTTGATCCTCCATTTTCGGGTCTAATTTTAATTAAAATGTCCGTAATAAACAACATTATTTTAAGTTGCCTAAATATACAGCGTCGCGAAATAAAATTTCCCTTCAGTAATAACTTCGCGGCATTTGTATGTCTCAAGGACGGTGGGGCCCTAAGTTTTACGAGATGTTTTATTTTTATAGCCAGAGGCGTCTACACGCACTCTCAAATTACCTACTACAATTTCCTTAGCGGCGCTTTATATTTATTTTTACTCATAATAAGTCTTGCATTATTATGGCGATGAGAACGTCATCAAGATGTGGTTTTCCCGCGTTGTTTCCGGGAACTTCCACAACAATGTTTAATAGACTAACTTTATATCAGGTAAGGTTGCTAGATGGCCGAGATTCGTCTGGATTGTTCCAACATACATATCTTCACGCCAAGTCCCTTACGGGGTAGGCAGTGAGTATCGAGTGCCAGATCTCATGATCCTGACAAACCTGTCTAGCTTCACATTCATTACCCTTTTCATACAAACACGCCGGTTTCGAAGACTCTTGACACCATCCTCGGATAATATCCGATTGATCTGATTGTGGAATGTCCTCCTTAGTCTCCCCGCCTACCTACGTCAACCTACATCCATCCACATTCGCATCATATATCTGTTTTGTCAATCTTTCATCTGTCATTCTTTCCACATGACCAACATTTCATATAGTTTCGTATAGGATTGTTCCAACATTTCGTATAGTATCCAGCGAAGAAAATACATAATGTCACGACATAACCAAAAATTAAAATAACGTCAAGTCATTTTCTCAAATCGAATCTCAAAAAAGTCTAAGAAGACATAAAAATATAAGCGTACATAATATTCTAAATGGACTAGGAGGAATCGGCGAATAAGTACCAAAAACTTTTCCACCTCAATATTTTTATGCGATCCTCTTCAAATTGCCCTCCTAATGATATAAATGGATGTTGCCAGGGCGAAACCCGGTGCCATATTGTTTAAACCGAAATTGTTTAAACAATTGCAAGGAATTGTTATTCAATTATTTTGTTTCAACCGGACATTTTTTTATATTCTTTATTGAAATACTTATAAAAAAGGTTCTGTGACTTTTCACGATAAAGTTAATATTTATGAAAAAAATTTAAGGTTCGAAAAATCTCAAATTTGGGTACTTTCGGCCCATGAAAAATATATTAAAAAAAAACATAATGTTTAAGTAATATATTTTTTAAATTCTCCATACAATAGTTAATAATGTTGTTAAATGTAAAATTTTATTTATTGTAAAATGGTAAAATTGGTGAAACTTACTTTAGATATTAAGACCTACTATGTACCCTATTTACTAAGACAAATAAAGTTTTATTATTATTATTATAAAGAGATTAAAAAAATGTTTATATATTTTTTAATTGTTAATTTCGCGTGCTCACAAGTAACTATAATAGGCCACTGTTGATTCTTACCACCAGGAGAGCAATATCCTAATTCTCTGATCTATTACACAAGAAAGAAGAACTGCTCGGGTTTCTTATGAGGGTGGTGTCAAGAGTCTCCGAAACCAGCGCGCGACGTATTTACGTATATATGAGAAGAGAAGTGAAAGTTAAGGAAACCAGGCAGGTCTATGAGAATCAGGACACTTAGCATCCGATGCTCTCTGCCGGTGGCGCTAGGAACTTCACGTAAAGATATAATGAGTTTAATTTTAATACTAAACTGTGGTTATGTATAAAACTACTATTTAAATTATGCTATATCGCCTATTTTTTTTTATGACATTGGAAGGCAAACAAGCAGACGGATTTCCTGATGGTAAGAAATTCCCGCCGCCTAGAGACACCAAAGGTGGTAATGGTGAGTTGCCAACCAGAGGCCGGGATGTTAGGCCTCGAGCAGAAGTAAGTTTACCGGCTGCCTTACCCTCCGAGCCGGAACATGTCATAACGTTATGGCGGCAGGAATATTTAAGGCGGTGGTACCAATCTGGGTGAGTCGCTGCGAAACTCGACCACCTAGTCAGATGTCATGGTTTTATTGACGCTAAGCCTATGCTCGCCTTTTACGAGCAGAGGAAGGCATTTGATATATTCTGCTAAGAAGCCCGGACCAACATGGGGAAAAACTATATTTATACACTACTACTACTGCTATACTTATGTTGGGTAGTATGACTAATTAAGATATAGGCTAATTAGGATATAGATTGTGGTTTACTTGGCTTCAGTGAAGTTGATTCTACCAAACGTTAATAAATTGTTGGTCATTAATGAATTCAGTTTCATTTGTTAAGACAATTAACAACGGCTACAAATTCTGTCCCACTCGTCAATAGAACTAACTAATTGGGATCGTTTATTTAATTTGTAAATTACTGGTTTTGTGGCCTCATGTTGGATGTAGGTTACGTTTGTGCTACGTTTTTAAAACTATCGGATTATTAATACTATTTATTTACTAGGTAGAATAGCTCTGTTTTGTGAATTAACTTTCCCCGTGTTGGTCCGGGCTCCTTTGCAGAATAGACCATCTGCCTTTCTGCCAGGTAGCTCGTAAAAGGCGAGCATTGGCTTACAATCACTAACACCGTGACATCTGACTAGGGGGTAGAGAGCGGCGACTCAACCGGATTGGTATCACCGCCTTACCTATTCCTACCGCCATAACGTCATGACGTGTTCCGGTTTGGAAGGTAAGATAGCCGGTATACTTACTTTTGCTCGAGGCCTAACATCCCAGCCTCAGATTTGCAACGCACTATTACCGTCTTTGGTGTCTCTAGGCGGCGTGAATTTCTTACCATCAGGAAATCCGTCTGATTGTTTGCTTTCCAATATCATAAAAAAAACAGACACAAATATGTAAAAATATAAAATACAATAAAAAAATAAATTAAAAAAACTAAAAGAAACGACAATTTATTGAACAAAAAAGTAACACAAATTGATCTAACCCTTTTTTTTTTGAATGACTAATTTGTTGCTAATCTCGCGATTTTATGTAACTTCACCGAGCTTTGTGGGCCGAGCAGAGTGCTCAGCCCGAGACATCATTATTTAAATGCATGGGGCTGTTACCTACAACACCATCACCAAGGGCTGTCTTCCGGGATACCGTAGAAAGGATCTAACCCTACAGTAAGATCCACGTTTTAAAATATGGGTAAAAAGCAAAACTCGTCAAGTTTCTGTTACCGGATCTCAGTAAGAGACTGCGTTCTTATTCGACTATTTGGGAATTAGAATTATATAAAAATCTTACAAGTATCTATTATATGAGCTATATGAAATAAACGATTTTCATTTCTGTTACATTCCTGTGTGATGATTGTTTTCACCGACACTACTGAAATTATTCAATATATATCGGAATAAGATACATTCAGATACCAGACCTGGAAATGAAGATATCGATTAAAACACAAAATATGTATTTGTCGAACTCAAACTGGAAACCCGAATTGGTCGGTGGAGTTATGCTTATAAGTTGACGCCTCGCCCAAAGGTGCTTAAATAATATGTACTTTAATTATTTACAATATTTTAAAATTATGGTGTCCACACGGTCACAATATAAATACGAGTACTTTACCCTCTACTACTATACAATTTATAGTAGTAATATTTAAATTATGCGCTTCGGCTATATTCGTGAAGCTTCGGAAATCCGATTTCATTAATACCATATCATATTAATAATAATCATTTCGCTTAAATTTAGATTAGGTCAGCTAAATCCTATTAATATTATAAATGCGAAAGTTTGTATGTATGGATGTATGGATGTTTGTTACTCTTTCACGCAAAAACTACAAAGCCGATTACGATGAAATTTGGTATGTAGGTAGCTGAAGACCCAGAATAACATATACGCTACTTTTTATCCCGGAGTTCCCGCGGGATTGGGATTTACGCGGGTATAACCGCGGGGCGCAGCTAGTAAAAAAATAAAGGTAAAAAGTGTAAAGCCGAAACGCA
Source organism: Calephelis nemesis (assembly GCA_002245505.1). Taxonomy (NCBI): domain Eukaryota; kingdom Metazoa; phylum Arthropoda; class Insecta; order Lepidoptera; family Riodinidae; genus Calephelis; species Calephelis nemesis. The sequence goes on along the minus strand of NJDD01001187.1, from coordinate 41,248 downwards.
TAATCTAAATAGTAGTACTGTAAGTACTTACGCTTGTTCAAATAAAAAACAAATAAAACTGGATAACAAATGATAAGGAAATCTTTAAACGTTAATAGCTTCAGTGGTAAAGCAACCCGGTTGTTGTACTTAACTTCATGAGGTCCTGTTCGGAAGGTAAATGCGGTTTTTTTGGAATTTCCTTGTATGTGAGTACAGTTGGCGATAGATTGCTACCTATCACATTGTCTAACTTAGTATCTTCGATTAGACGTGGGTGGATATACCTCTACTTACCATTTCAGGGATACGGGCGTGAAAATACTCAAATCGTTTATCATACATAAATATAGAAGTCATATAACTATATTTTTGTCTGTGAGAAACAAATGTACGCAAGCTTTGTAAATTCTATTTATTTTCTTTCTCAAATAAACATGAAAATCCGAATCGGCATTTACACATTGAGTAGCGCACTAATTACAAACTTAAACTTTCGAAAGTTTGTCGCTAACCTAAACTGACATTGTATTTAAATTCCACTGGAGGCGGTCGTAACTTTGACAAGCAACGATTTACATATATGTCTAACTTTATACAGATGTAAAAGGGCAAATTACAAGTCCCCTATCCCAGTGGTTCTCAAACTTTTCCTAATCTATTTTGAATAAAAATTAATTCAATTCAATGAAGATCTGACTAGTGGTTTTTGAGTTATACTAAAAAATGCATAAGTAGTTTGTTCATTGTTCCATAATAATCTATACTTTATGACGGTCCCGGCTCCTTTGCAGAATAGACCATCTGCCTTCCTGTCTGGCAGCTCATAAAGGCGAGCATAAGCTTAACGTCACTAACACCGTGACATTCTAGGTAGTAGAGTTTCGTAGCGACTCGGCCCGGATTGGTACCATCGCCTTACCTATTCCTGCCACCGTAACGTCCAATGCTTGCCGTTGACGTGATCCGGTTCGGAGGGTAAGGTAGCCGGTAAACTTACTGTTGCTCGACGCCTAACATCGCGGCCTCAGGTTGGCAACCCAATATTACCACCTTTAATGTCTCAAGGCGGTGTGAATTTCTTACCATCGGGAAATCCGTCTGCTTGTTTGCCTTCCATTATCATAAAAACAAAGATTTTCGTTAATTATTCTAGTTTGGATCCCCATGTGGAACAGATCATCTGCCTTACTGTCTGTCAACTACCTGTTACTTAAAAGCCTTGAAAGCGATTAATTGAGATGTAAACTTTTTCTTAAATTGAATTAAACTGGATTCGGTGTGTCAATTTGATTAAAATCGGTTTAGTAGTTAAGGTAGTTTAGTTGTAGGAGAAGTGCAGAACGCTAATGTTTTTCAATAATAATGCTTACAAAATACATAAAATCAATAAATAAAACATTACCCACACTACCATGCATTTGACACACACAAACAAATATATTGAAGATAAAGATAAAAGATCACAGATGGCGCACTAAAAGTTTGGAAATAAAGTAGTTGGTCTTGAGAAATGAAGATGACGTTCTTAACGACAAGATATTAAAATACATTTTGATCAAATTTCGGCCAATGAGCGACCACTAGTAATATGTAGTTACGAGTTCTAGACGATTGTAAACATTGGTTTCCGTGTAGTCCATAGATGTAATCCAAATAGGAAAATAGAAAAAAAACCTTCAAGGTAACCATTGTTAGAAGACGTGTTTACAAATGTGTAGTACATATTTAAGTGAATAGTAATCTTTCAATTTCATCATCATTAGCTGGAGGACGTCCACTGCTGAACATAGGCCTCCCCCAACGAGGATAGTATTTCAGCTTATTTCGTCCTAAAATATAGCACATAATTTCTATAAAAATATTCTTTTTTCACAGCAATACCACGGACTTTAACTAGTATGTATGTATAAATAATTGCACAGATTTTATTTAAAGTAATAAAAAACTATCTTCACCCTCGTATTCTAGAAGAAGTAGACAGAGTTACAGCTAGAACACCTACGAATAGCCGAAGGTGCTTAGTTTAATAAAGGGTGATTAGCAATACTTATCGTCAACCGGGCACATAGATAGTTATACTTAGTTTGTATAGTTTATATGAAACAAATACTTTTACTAATGCCAACCACTGGAGTTTCACCGAGTGTCGAGAATGAAAACTGTACAATATACTGTCTTATTCTTATGACCTAGGCTAAGTTAGGAATACTTTTCCAAAGCTGTAACCTAAAATAAAATATCCCTCTATAGTCTCTCAGGATGGAATCACAGAAAGTAATGGCCTTCTCACACTGAGGTAGTAAAACGTTATTAGCGATAAAAGAACCTTTGTATATACTTGACTTCTCAATGTTTCGTTTTGTTACGATATTTTGCAGGTAATTGTAGTGAAGCAATTGTATCTGTTTCATTGTTATGGAGAACTTCCATTTTCATTGTAACCAGAAGTATAAAACAAGAAGTTGTAAACGTCTCAGTTATGATTTTGTACCACTTGGAATTAGTTTGAACGTTTTACTTTAAATAAAATACGTACAATTACTTCTGAAAGTCAATAATTAATTTATTTTAGGAAATTCTACATCAAATTATGTATTCGTACAGTAAGCAACGCAAGTATCTGCTGCCTTTGCTGTATTTTGAAATAATCTTAAGTGGATCAGACATTTGTGTTGCCAATTTTCAGCGTGTGGCTTACTTTCTAAACTTTCTAAGTTTAACTTTTTTATTTTGATAAAGTTATGTAACTATTGCTTACTTGCTAAATACTATTTTTTGTTAGTTACCTATGTCTACCTGTGTACCTGTGTACCTAATGTCAGTATAACAGTCATAAAATCCTGCATCGACTCACAGGAAATATAATTATATTGGCGATGGTCACCATACATTTTCCTGTGACCAATTTAATTACTCATCATATTCTTGATCTGTATTGGAGGTTAAGGTAGCCGGTAAGTTTTGCCATGCACAATTAACGTATTTGGAATTTATGGGCGACATATATTTGCTAATAATGAAAAAAAACTACAGATAAACTTAGAAAATCTTACAAGCATTTTATTATCAGATAGCATAAAGTCTTAGGATTCGGTCAAACCGAAGTTACGCGGCCAAAGCGACTGCAAAGCGGGAGTGTCTACCACGCGCAGACGCTGCGCGTATTTCTTTAATATGGCTCCTTGCAGATATACTCGTACGCTACCACGACGCGGGAACACAGCTTCAGGAAAGCGGGATGAACGCGTCTTGTAATTAGTGTGCAACTATATTATGAGTACCTATTTTTTGATCTCCTATTGTTTCAATTTCATAAGAATTTTACTATTCTCATGTTTTATATGATGATAGCCAGATAGAATGTTGAATTGATTGCCTTGAAAGAAAGAAAGAAAGAAAGAATTAAATTTGTTATAGTATTCATTGAAATATTTATATGTTTATATATCGGTCACTAATGTGTGATAAGCATGCGATAACTTTGTGGTTAGATCGGCGAATTCAAATAGAAACGTTATTTATTTATTTATTTATGAAACTATGTAGATGATGAGATGTGACAATTCATTAACTAAAAATTATGTTTGCAGTTCGCTCCGTAGTCGCGCAAATGTGCACGCCAGATTCGCGCTGTAGACGCTCCTTCGTCTCGCCTTGACGCTCAGTTCAAGCCGAAGCATAAGCATGTGTTGCTAAAAGCAAAAATTAAAATTTAAAAATTTCTTTAATGAGAAGCTTCAGAAAGTTAAAACACACTGTTCAAACTCGCCAAATAACTAAACTTAAACTGGTTGTACTGCGCTCACGAAACATCTACGGGATTTAAACGACCAAGTATTTTATATTGCGTTCTTTAAGAGTCATTTTCCTGTAATATGAGAAACATACTCGTTTTCATAGTTTTTAACATATTATCGCTCAAAAGTTTGGTCATGAATTAAATATCACAGGCAGGCGCAGGTTAGTCGAGTCAGCTTAAATTAACGTGGAATATTAATATTCCATTTTTGAAATATGCAAAGCGGCAAATATTTCTTATTGTCGATTTTTTATGAGAGTACCAGCTGTTCTGGTGAACTTTATCCCACCCGCTCAGTTTGTTCTTCTTAGTTTCCTTCCAGTTAAATGGGATAAAAATGTCCGTCTCCTAGTTTTATGCTACCTCCCTATCAATTTTCAGCCAAATAGGTTCAGCCCTTCATGAGATATAAATAGTGTAACTAACTAAACTTTTAATATTTTCCATAGTCAGCGCTTGGTAAAACTTCCAAGTATTCATATTTTTATTTGGAAACACTGTACTTTAAGTTCTAGCCCTGATGCTGCTGTCATAAGCGAAAATGGTAGGCTATTTATAAAATAATTAAAAGTGATACCTAAAACAGTACAAGTGTTTCTTCATTTAAACATTTGAATAACTAGACTTTCTTTTGTATATACAAATCTAAGTACATAAATTGGTAAAAGGGTCAATTCTGTTCATTGAAGATATTGAAAAAATAAATAGCAGGGGGTGTTACTGGATCGATACGAAACCCAAATATGTGATTAAAAAAAGGTCTGTCTGTGTGTCTGTCTGTCTGTATGTTCAGGCATCACATAAAAACTAACGGTTCGATTTCGATGAAACTTGTTATAGTTGTACCTTATTATCCTGGGCATAAAATGAGATATTTTATCCTGGAAAAATACATAAAAAATAAATTTAAATTTTTCAGTTTTATCCACAGACGTTGTTCTGCAGAACCGCGCACACGCGTTGCGTTACCCGCAGTGGATACAACGCCGTAATCTATAGCATCGAAAGTCGGATTTGGCTTGAACCGAT